>JAQGCH010001266.1:0-16478 GCA_034699485.1 Nanhermannia elegantula | reverse complement strand
TATGCATGAATGCACTAAACTATCAATGCTTAAGAATTTTCTGTAATTGGTATTAGTATTTTGATTAAAATGTTGTGTTCATTAATTAACACAGTCTTTATAGCAACTGTTGAGCAAATATTTAACCTGTGCTTGTCTTTAAAAAAGATGAAAAATAGAAATACAAACTCAACTGTTTAATTAATGGCTACTATTGTGCAGTAATATATAGGGTATGAAATAAATTCTTGAGAGGCTTCTCTTGAGACCAAAAAATAGATGAAACAAAATACCGTTTATGTGTGCAATGTTTTGATATTGAGTTCAGTTTATTCTGAGATAACTGCCAGAAAAGAAGTTTTGTTGCAATTATTGATCAACATTAATATCAAATGTTAAACCTTTATTTTCAACCTTTTTCGCACTATATTTACACTCTAATGTGTTTTGGGAATAATTTTTATTTTTATTTTAAATACTTTCTTTAAACCACAAATTTTTATCCCAAGTCATATCATACACACAGAGTATGAGCGATTCTGTACTATTATTAATATTTTCTTAGCCTTAAGAATGAATCAAAGCTTTTTTTTGAAAAATATGGAAACGAAAAACAACTTTTTTTTTAAATCCGCTCAAATCTAAACTCAAGATCCGATATAATTGATTGTCGAAATGGTGTGTAAATACTTTAAGATGAATTTCAAAAATTTCACACTTTTAGTTATTGTCTGTTAAGCTTTAGGTTAAGATAAAATCTTAAAATTTATAATTGAAAATTTGTTTTTTTAACTAAATGATTATTGACTTATATATTTTCCGACAAGTGAGTGACAAATGGTTCCGACAAATGAATTTTTAGTATTTTTCCTACTAAACCGAATCTTACTTAAAGTCTCGTTAAAATTTCAAAAGCAATTTTGATGGCTTATGAAATAGAAATAACTCAAACAAATACTGCTCAAACACTAACACCTTTATCATCAAAATGATTTACGAGAATTGTAAGATATCTTTCTTTATTAAGAGTTCTGCTTGAGTTAGACAGCGATAAATGGCTTTATTATTCACATTTATCAGATATGGGCAGTTAATTCAGATATAACTGTCACACTAAAAGTTTTGTTGTAAATAATGAGCAACAATAGCATTCAATTTAAAAGCTCTTTAACTCAAGCTTAAAATATACTGTGAAATAACACAATCCTTTTGTTACTATTTATAGTACTCTATTATGTTACGATAATTGATGAGAATTGTTTGGAATCTTTTTTTGTTCTTTTGTCTCTTTTTCAGCGTTTTTTTTGTTTTATTTACTCAAACGATTCAGACTATAACTTGTTCTATTGGTTTCAAAATATAGAGTAATTAATATAAATTTTTGTCTCAAATCATAATAGAAGTTTACACGAAGTTTATAAGACAAATATTGAAAATAAAGGTTTATATTTTAAAATTAAAAACTTGAGTTGTGTTTGTGGATTCTCTTTTCTCATTGAGAATTGAAACTATATTATTACATTTATATCAATATCAGTTACATATTTGTGGTTATTTTGTTCATAACTTTTTTGTTATAAGAGATAAAAGGCGTTTGTTATTAAAACGCATAGAAGTTAATTTGACTTCAATATAAAACATTTACTTTTTTAGAGATTTTACACAAACCTATAGCTAGATCTGCCTATACCTGAGGCATTATTAAATTTTTGATTTCTCAGTTTAAATTATTATTTAATATTTGATAACAAAAAAGTTATTGAGAAAATAAGCCAATATGTTTTGACTTATTAACTATACTTCTTTGACTGTTGTAACTTAAATGAAGATGCATTGAGATGGAAATGAAATGCTTGTAATTTAATTTGATATTTCAAATGTTTTTTATATCAATGCATTACTGAAGCAAAAATGTTATGTTTGTGAGTTATAACGCAAAAACTTGCTCATAAAAAGCTAATATGTAATTCTTCAAATAGAAATTGAATTTTAAAAATCTGGTTATTATAAAGATTTCTACCATTTTTTGGTTACTGTTATCGACTATTGTTAAATAAAAATTGTTGAAATGTTATAAGTTATGTGTCCGTATGGTATTGAAACATGAGATTTAAATGCTTAGAAGGAATATTTGCGATTTAACCAAAAATCCTTTCTCTAGGGATGAGATAAATACAGTACTATAAAGAAGTCCAAAAATCCTAATAGACTATTGATCAGAATATTTTAAAAATATCAAATATTTTGCATCCGATAGTAGTTATGATTTACAGTACGCGAAGTCATGTCACACACACATGAGTGTAAATAAAATACCAGTTCTCAATTGTTTGGATTCTGTGCCTCTAAATATTTTCCTTAGCCTTAAGTATTTTTATGAAGAATGGAATCATAATTCTCTCAAAAATATCTTCCTGGGGCTCAACTTTTCTAATTTTAATTGCTTACAAATATTTCTTAGAGATCTTGATAATAATTATCAAATTAATGATTTTAATAATATCCGAATTTTAAAATTATATAAAATAATAACTTAAGCTCAACTGAGGCTCCAGTCATTAAAATGTTTGCTAAAGTAAACAGTTTTTATAAGAAAAGTAAAAGTTTTCAAACTTAGTATCTGTAAGTTAAAAAATGCAAATAAAAAGTTATCATAGAAGACACACCAGAACACGTTTACTATAAAAAAGATTTACAGCTCAACGAGATCTTTGTTTGAGAGGAAAGGACTTTATTTTTGAAAATACCAGTAATCGATTTATAATGTATTATCATTTATATTGAACTAATGTTCTTCGACTTTTTAGTTTCATTAATTCTACTCTTTTCTGACAACATGAAGGCTTTACCCTTCAGACAACTATTTTAATAAAATCACTGAACTTTCTATATATGTTCTCTGAGTGGATGTTTGATTAAATTTAATCATTAAAAGCAGAGATCATTGTCAACAATGAGAATGAATATAATAAATCTAAAACAGAAAAAGGAAAGCAATTGCTATCAAATAAAGCTGATTTCATTTGAATAAATATGACTTAAATGTGAGAAAAAAATATAATTAAAAATGAAAGACTGACACCAATGATACTGAAATTCTTTACTATAAGTGAAAAAGTGAAGCCAATAATGTTTGAGTAACTTTACATCATTATACAGTATTTAGCCGTTTATTGTTGGAGAGATGATAAAGCAATTTATAAGCTCTATTCTGTTGTGCATAACCATTATTTATCTTATTTTTCAATTATTTTTACTGCACAGTAGATTTAAATTATTGTCAAATACTAGTATTAAACACAATTCTAAACGCTTGAAAAGATTTGAAGCTTTTAAGTAATATTTAATATAAGTATTATTAGTTTTATGCAAATCACTTCATAATATTAGAGGTGAAATGAACTTCTATTTATCTAACTATTTAGAAAGAACAACATTTTAATATAAAAATCCGTCAAAATTTAGACTCACTTAAAACTAAATTAATGGTTTACAGCAGCGGCACGAGTACAATTAGGTGGTACGGGAAGAGGTATCAACGCGTATCAAGTGGTTAAGTTTTGTCAAAATTGTAATTATCAAACTTTGATTTCAAATTAAATATTTTACTATTATTATAATAAATAAAAGTAGTTTTATAAATACTATGAGTAATTGTTTTAATTGCATTAACTTTAAGAAAATTGTTTGCTCGCATTTTGAAATATTTATCGAGTAAAGCATCAAAACAAATCAATCATTCAAGTTTTAGCAACTTTTTGAATAAATTTTCATATTTTAATGAATTTATCAAAAATCTAAAAAGTATTAGCCACCATAATTACCTTGCAAATTGGTGGTACACCTTTATTAAGTGATGACAGACTTAAAAAGGTTGAAAACTTCTAGTTTATAGTAAATGCTGAAAATTTGCCATTTATGATTGCACTTAAATGATACTTTGTTTCAATGCATCAAAGCTACAGTCAAATAATTTGATTTAATTAATTATAAAGAGAAATGTTATTTTTTAGTTCGTTTAATTAATATGACATTTAACAATATAAGAAAATTAATTTAATAAATATAATAGTGCTGAATGGTTCGAGTCAGTAATGAGTGGCGGATCCGTTATTTTATATAACCTCTCTGCTCTCTGTAACGGTCGGTTTACTGTAGTTTTTGAATTTGTCTAAAAAGCAGACTTCCATGCATTGAAAGAAAGCATCATTTAAGTGCAATTAACAGCAAATTTGCAGTAATTCGCAATATTTAGTGAATAATAAAGGCCATATGTTTTATAAATTAAATTCAACTTGAGATTTATCTGTGAAGTATATTAAAATTTGTTTTAATTTGAATCTATGGGTTTTCTTTCCAATGCTATATAATTTATTTAAACAAATTTTGTTAACTTGAGTTAAACGCAAAAATCAATAAAAAGTAAGAAAGATAAAACTTTTTTTTATTAAGAGTCACACAATATATGCTCAATGTAAGTATGCACTGTATACTTATTTTGATCTTTTTTCTAACAATTGTAGATTTAATTATAATAAAATTTTATGAATTACGAGTGCGTACCGTTGCTTCGCAACTGATATATGTTTTTGATATTAACCCATATAAGAAATTTAGTTTTAAAAAATAGAATACATTAAAAGCATTGTTATAGTCATTAATAGCGCTATTGATAGCGATTGAAAACATAAGTGAAAAAATTCATTAAATTTTATGTTTAAGTATAACAATATTACGTGCATATAAAATATATTGTGCATAAGGAAACATAAAAGATCAAAATAACACTTTTGTTATTCTATTTGTTCTCAAAGTATAAAATTTATTATAATTCATGCAAAAAAGATAACAAAAAAGTGTCAAAAGCAATAGCAATTGATTTGAAAAATTGAGTCTTATTTGAAAAGTCAATGCTATGCATTAGGTTCTTGAGTTCAGTCACAAGTGATTTTACTTTTGATAAACATTGGAATATATTTTAATACAAGAAATAGCTCTTAACTGGTTGTTATGACTTTCATTACAAAAGAAGCGGAAATGTTATGAGTTATGAAGAATTCCACACTATCTTTAAATATGAAACGATAATATATAGTGATAAAGAGAGAAAAGAAAAAGAAGAGATCATGTTTATAACAAATGGCATGTAATATGAGTTAATATCTAATGATAGCCATATGTAATTCATAAAACAGTTACATTATTTACCTGACTCTTACCACTAGAAAAAGGTATTGTTTTGTTAGTATTCTCAACCACTTTAAAGGTTTATAATAGTTGTGATGAATAATTCTTTTCAGTTATGAAGAATTTTGTTTTTAAGAACTGCATCAACAACTCAATTAACGTTAAACCCCAACAAATAAAAATTATAACAAATTAATGATTAATTTAAACTTTTAGCCAGGTATCGGCAGTGCTCGAGCATTTGGTGCTCGGTGGCGAGCACTGAGCTCTCTGATTTTGCCGAGCACTAGCACCAAGTCTTAGTAATCTTATATAAATTTTGATATTATGAATGCTGTATAAAAGTTTTTTAATATTGAAAACTTTAATTTCATTTGTGATCATCATATTTAGCAAATGTGTCACTAATAAAATAAACAAATTTCGTGTTAAAAGAGCCTTTAAACACATCAAATTTGTGAACACTCGAGCACCTTCAAAAGGTGAGGGTCGAATGCTTCATTTTCTCCGAGCACGAACGCTGATCACTCATTTTAACAAATGATAAAATAAATATAATTTCGTATTTTCTTGAATATGTCTTATGAGTTAAAAATGTTTTATTTAACATTATATTTCTCTCATTGGCTGACTTTTGTGAAGTTTGCTGAAGCTCTCAAAAATACTTTATATTGTTTATATATATACAAAATATATATACTTTTTTGTTGATTGAGGAAATCTTTTGCCAAATCGAGAAAAGTATATGAGTAAAGAAAAACTGTTATGAATTGTAAAAGAATGAACTGATAACTGATAGATTTGAGTTATCTCAACAAATAGAAAAACTTGATATAAGAGCTTAGGTGTGAAATAACATTTGTTAGATAGTAAACAAGCCGTACTTTAGTGGAAGACTTTAATTTGTGCCCAACATATATTTATTGCTTTCCAGTTATTTCAGAGAAAAGAGAAACAACTTTCTCCAAAAAAGTCTAATTAGACTTGTTTTATAACAATTAGTGTTTACACAAAATGTTTGCTTTTCTCGGTAATAATTTATTCATAGGTACAAAATCTGGGGTAAAGTAAATATGTTTCTATTATAAAATATTAAAAATTAACTTACAGTAAAAAGACATTATCATAAGTAAATACGTTCAATAAATTTTGGTAGTAAACAATATTCTTTTTTAATTATATTTAAATAAATGATTAGCTCATATATTCAATATTATCTAAAATAATATTTTTGATTTCAATTAACTTCATCAAAAGTTTCTAATATTCTTATCATATTCTAATTGAAGTCTTTTGCGTAAATACATTTTTATTTATAATGAGCTTAAAAGTTTTAAATCAAATTTAAGTTGAATATTCAATTTTTAATACTATAAGCCTTACATTAAGATTAAGTTTTCTTTGAATTTAGATAAATAAAAAATTTTAAAAGATAAGAGCTTCCAATGTACAGTACTATTAATAAGCATATTTTGTCAAAGAATTTAATTTATCACGGAAGAGAAAACTAATTTTTACTTTTAAAATAAAAATTTTCTTAATAATTACAACATTCGAAACAATTAAATGACAGCAACGAAAAAGTTGCGTTGTTAAGGCAATCTCCCTATAATGCACATCGATTTACAATTATATATTTTGTCTATTTTTAATCAATTGAGATTCACATTATTTGTAAATTGTATTGGAAAATTATAAAACCCTAGATAATATCTTATAGCTATCTTTTTCTTTTCTATGGAAGAAAATAGTTTAAAGACCAAAACGTGTGAAATTTTTGATGGATTCATCCCTAATATCCTTACTAACCTGTAAAACGTTTATAAACAGAATTAAGCTATAAATGATTCAAATATTTAAGGATATTGCATAGCATAGTGTCCATTAGAACAATGTTTCTATTGCACAGTATTTAAGTTGTTATTGATTGCATTGAGATCTTAGAGGTTTTATACATTACTAACAAATACTACCTCTATAAACATATAGGAATACAATCTCACGCCTATAATATAAGTGCACAGAGTAGTGCTTTTGATCAATATTTGTGCAAATGTTTCTTTAATAAAGTTTGAAAACTTTCTTAGATATAACACTTTAATAAAAAAATTAATAATTTTTATTAATATGAGTTTTAAATCTCAAGATTATGTTTAAGTCTTATGAAAATATGAAAGTAATCATAAACTTGTCACTGGATTTCTCGTGAATTAAGACATTTTTTTGTTGATCACAGAGAGAATTGTTTTCGAGAATAAGTTCTTTTTGTACTTGTTAGTAAAGAACACTCGTTCCGCTACCAATAATTGGGTCTATTTATAGTGTTTTATAAATTGAAAATGTTTTGTTTGTTTCAATGAAACCTACAAAGTCTGTGAGAGTTAAGTAAAAATTTTATTTTTAAGCAAACATAAGTAGCAAAATAAAAAAATTACTTTTTACTTATAGTGCTTTTGTTGAACTTTATTTTGCTCTTGAAATTAACCTTTCGATAAAAAATGTTGGGTTCAAAGATATGTCAAAACAAAGCCATACAATATAGTATATCAATCAATATTTAGTCTTTATTTACAATCACTATCGTTCTCATTCTTGTAAACATTATAACATACATATACTCCTTAACATTGGCTTTGAATAAGTCTGCATTAGGTAAGAATCAATATCTAGTCTGTTAAACACTTTCTCTGATAAGTTGATATCATATCCACAATAACAAAGTGAGACAATTAATCTCAATCGAAACTTCTTCTGCAAACTCAATGCTATAAATAACCCAATGAAAGAGCACTTTATGTGCTTTTTTCCACGTTTACCTAAAAAGTCTAATTATTTATACTTTGATTGCTTTGATTCATGAATAATAAAATTAAATAAAGTGATTCAATATTTATACTCTTGAAATACTTAAAAATTAATGGTTAGGTTCTAGTTCTATGATCGGCAACCCATTCAGCCTAAAGGGTCACAAAAAACTATACGTTAGCCGACGGACCGCTAAAAATATACAAAAAAATCATATCAATTATTATAAAAATTGTTGAGTTGAGTACAACTTTGAATCACTTTTGCATCCATCGAGTCCTTAGTTATGGGGAAGATTGAGTCAAAACTGTTATCATTGAGAACTATCTTCAAACTGAATATAATCGACGGTTCAATTGAGTCATTGCTTTCTTCCTCATTCAATTGTTTGAAGTGTTTATTATTATTGTAATTAATATTGACATTACTTTCAATCCCTTTATTGTCCATGACATGAATCATATCCTGTACTACAATCAAAACTTCACTATTTATTTTACTATAGTTTCAATCAATTATTAAATTAAAACTAAATCTCAATTTTCATTCATTAATAAATTGCAAATAATTAACGTATTTATGTATTTATATTTAGAGTTTAACTGAGTCTTAAGTCTTATGTTCACATAAATAGTGGAAGAGGATAACTCAGTCAGCTAAAAGCATTGTCAGACTGAGTGCACATCACTTTGAGACTGTGGGTTCGAATCTCTTTTGGACCTATTTTCTCATGAAATGTGTTCGTGTCCACCGGTGGTTTTCTTCGGTTTCCCCAACTATAGGATAGTGGATTAATTTGATAATCCATAATAGATATATCTCCCTTCAAGCTAGGGTTATCATCGATCATCGTAAAGATTGATCATATATATATAGATCGGAGGTAATCGATTTAATTTACTCTAAGTTCGATAGTTACGATCATTCAATTTGCATACAATTGTGGGAGTGTTCTTATCAAACGAAAAATTTTTTTGGTCCCACCTTTAATTTTATTCAGGTTTTCTTAAAAACTAAAATAATTTATTTTTCTTGTCAATTTTTCAAAAAAATATGTTAAAAATTCGGCTATAAAATAAATTTAAAAATCATATTATCCCGTAAAATGATTTTATACAAAAATTGTCTCTTAAATCTATTAAATTTTAACTCTACTTCGTAATTAATGTCATTTTTTGCAAAAATTTGTATTAAAATTTATTAATAAAAATTTAATTTAATTTTGATCTTATTTGATCGATCTTTTACTTAAAATTGATCGATTATTGATCGTTACGTCCTAGACCCTACGATGACAACCCTACTTCAAGCACAACAATAATAATAGTCGCCTATAATCTCTTGGGATGAATGAAAGAATAGTGTTTAACGCTATAATAGTTAAACAAATACTAAAAGAGTTTCAATGAATTAAAAAAATAACACTTTTTATGTATTGATAGAAAAACAACTCCAACTCATAAAATCTGTTGCCGTATTAGAGTTTGCAAATCATATGCCTATTAGACAGTATGTTAAGCTATTTGGCACTAAAATCATGTCAAATATACAATTTTATTATTATAGTAGTCTCTGATTGTTAGTCCCAAAATCTTTTAAAACTTTTTTTTAAAAAAAATTAAAAATCTCCAGTATCTCAAAGTCTGAAAGGGCCGCAAAGATTCTATGTTCGGGCCGCCAGTTGTCTATCACTGCAGCAGGTCTGGTTTAATGATAGTCTACTAACTAAGTAACAAAACTATGAATTCTTTATGTTATGCAAAGCTATTTGACATTTTATGTCTATGATTAGCATTAACATCATTGCTATACTTGTAATGAGATTATATTTATTGGTACAGTAATATCCCTATAAAATGAATCGCTCTTTTATTCACTTTATAGGTTTTCTTTAAGGAGTATACCTTATAAAGGAGTATTCTTTTAACTTTAGTTGAATGGAATGTGCCCACGAATTGCTTTCACTATATGTATAGAGGGTAACACTATAAAAGGGCTCACTATATCGGAGTAATACTGTATATTCATTGAGTGGTTTCTGTATCAAAAGTATAACTTTGATCATAATTAAATAATTTCATTATTTAAATATCACTTTGAAAGTAGTGCTTCAATTATAAAAGATATTGATTAGTTTGCCTGTTATTAAACTTATTTATAGCTAACTTTGAGCTTAATTAGATTTAATAGTTAAATAACAATTGGATCTAATAAGATAACACCTATAATACCAATCTAAAGTTCTACCAATTCTTTAGATTTAAACTAACAGAATAGCAAAAGTATAAAAATGTGCCACATTTTTAAAGGAGAGTAAAATAATAAATATCTCTTTTAAATGTTATTCCTCTTTCTCTTTTGTTATTTTTCTTCTCAGATAAAATTATATTAAATTTGTTTTATCAAAATACTGAAAGACTCGCATTTTCCCATTTAAAGAGAACAAAATACACTTTTATGAAAAAATATTCATAAAATTTTTATTGGAGTTTCTTTTAGCAAGTCCATTCATTTTTTTGAATCGTTTTGTAATTGAAATGTTTAAGAAATGTTCTTTGGATGTTTAAGAATTGAAATTTTCAATTGAAACTGGTTTACATAATAAGCTATGAAAAATGTAGTATTGATTACATTTACAATACTTTTCAAATGAGTATTGCTGTTGAGCTATTAATAACTCGTATTTAATCTTTTCAATTAAGGATGACTTAGAACTTCGTATTTTATTAATACAGAAAATTATTTAAATAATAAACAAAATTTTTTATAAAAAACTAAAATTTCACATTATTTTATTAGACTTTTTATCAATAACAATTTTGTTAATTTTAACATTTCGCTAAAAAATCATTTCTTTACAAAAAAATTCTTACAAAAATTCTATTCAGACATTTAAAAGCTCTTTTTCACAATAGAAGAAATGGAATCTGAACTGAAAAATGTAGATGAAAAGGAATATTCATATGAAAAATAGTGTACAGATCAAAAGAATTTAATTTTTTTTCTCCTACTGTCTCGAGGGCTATGTAACCCTAGAAATTATTTTTCCACTTTTTTGAGTTTCTACATTTGTATTTAAATCACAGCCTTTTAGTGCAGATATTTTTTTGGTACATAAATCCTTCAAAAATGTTTCAAACTTTATAATTTATCGTTCATTTTATACAAAATATTTTATAGCAAAACTTTTAGCTCAAAATGCAAAATAAATTATTTCACTGCTCTTGTCTTATATGTAGTTTTGCTCTCGAGATGATAACTAAGCAATAACTTAAGGATTCTTTTCAAAAAGATTTCTCGAAAACATTTCTCAAAAACTTGTAAATGATATGTCATTAAATATTTTATGCATTCCATCAAATTTTTTTATTCGTCCAATTATTGATTCTTCTATCCTTTCCATATTTGTATAAAAATAACGCATTTTACTAAAGCAGTGCTACATTTTGTTTCTTTACTGTAATTTACTGTTATTTATACAGTCATTAACTTTGAAACAAATAAAATTCCAAACAATAAAATATTAATAATTTCTCTAATTCGGTCATTTTATTAAGTTATTAATGAATAATGTAATAAAGCTGTGATAACAGCTCAGTTATCAGTTCACCGCAGACCTGGACTAAACTCAGTCAGTTGTGCGGTGGACCAGCATTTGCCATTGACTTAGCATTCTTGAGAGGTTGACAGCACTTAAATAGCGGTTAGGACTACTCCCTAAAGGGATAAACAAAAATGTTATGCTACACAAGAAAGCAAAATATAAAAAATAAATAAATTTTAAACTTTACTTTCAGATACTTCGCAATTATGAAACCTTTAAATCCGTCGCAATTTTTATCGAACAGATCAATACTAATACTACTATTCGTTTGGTTTATCGGTTTCTGCATATCATCGCCTCAAATAATAATCACAAAGTATATAAAAAATTAATTCTCTTATAAAAATACATTAATAGCTATTTTAATATTTATATTAAAGAGTAGAGCCTTTCACTTATATGAATGAATCACATGTGGATTGTCGTGAGGTATAAATCCCTATTATTGGACAGCTTTTCAATTATTAATAGCAATGAGTTTATATGTCTTCCAGGAATGGTCGGGTAATAATGGAGAAATTTATTCAATGGTTTTGTTTTTGGTCACATTCTTGTTTCCAATGGTTTGTATTAATAAATCTCTAGATTTACCAATTTTTTCAACTAAACATTATTATTAATTATTAGATCACACTCTGTCTTATATATGGAATGATTGCTTATAATATAATGCGAAGAATTCCTGTTTGTGATTCTGTGCAATTTTCAAATATTGCAGAAAATCATTCGCCGCGTATAAGTGATCAAAGGCTCAGAGCGACCATAAAAGTAAATCCAATCAATTTTTGCAGTTTAGTGTAACAAAAATACCATATTGTGTTCTTTAATCATTGCTATGATTAGTGCTTCGTTTAAATTACAATATTTTAGAACTTATTTTTAAGAATCGTTTACAAACTATCTAATCCTTAATCAAATTTTTATGTTTTACAAAAAAAAGTTTAGGTTTTCAATTCATAGCTTGAAATACAATACTTCAATGCTTTTGCTGATAAAACTTACTTTATTTTATGTAATAGACTTTGAGTTTCTAAACTTAATTTCCACTTTAAAGTTACTTTGAACTGGACTTTTCTAACTTAATTTCCTTTTAAACTACATTATAATGCTCTCTACTTATACAGTATCTCAAATATTCAAAGGCATTCGAATTTACTCTAAAATTGATGCGATTTGGTTCAAAAAATCGATTCTCAATGAAAGCTAAAAGTTCAAAAAACTCTTATAATTTTGTTAAATAGCCGAGAAATAGCCCTTCAACTCATTCACTAAAATATTATAAACTTATTTAGTTATTTAAGTAGAATATTATGTTTAAAAACAGTTTCGTTTAAATATCTGTAATTTCTAATGCAAAAGAGCCAAAAATGACATTTAAAGTATTCTGTTTTGATCTGTTCATTGATCTGTTCATTTACCGTACAGTACAGGTACTAATCGTTAAAATAAATACTTATTTAAAATTTTTAATCGAGTATAATGTCATAAAATTTTATGTAATTAAGTTTCCTAATTATCATTTCCCTAATTAGTACTCATCAAATGTTAACTCAAAAGAGATCTTAATCTCTAAAGCAATTCTTCATGAGATCGATCAATAAGACCGCTTCTAATACTTTATTATTTAGAGCATTCGTTATTTATATATTTTGGAATACGTCTTATTAACAGCTCATTAAATACTAGTATTAATCATTTCTCATATCTCTGTATCATTTTAATTAATTTATTTATATATTTATAATGAATCTCAGTTTTAGTTCATTTGTTCATGAGTTGTCTTTTTATTACTATTGATCATAAATTAAAGTGGTTTTCCTAAAAAAACTTATTATCTTAAATCTGGACATTTTTTTAAAACTTGCACAAAACGATGCATTCTTTCTAAATATGGTTATATTATTAAGAAGTTTAGTTGAGGTTTGAAAAAAACATTTAATTTATGATCGCTATAAATAAACTAAAACTCATATAGTTTTCAAACAAACTTTCGAATTATTTGTTAAAAATAGAATTTCATTTAGAAAAAAGTATAGTTTTTAAAAAATGTTCAGATTTATAAGAATAAGTTTATTTCTAACTCAACGATTATAAAAGAACTACTTTTAGTGCCAAAAAAGTGGTTTAGTTTACTAGAGTGTAAAACAATTTTTCCACTATAATGCACAGGTAAATACATTGCTTTTAGTGTATTAACATACCTACGTATAGTGAAACCTACGTTAGTGCAATCAAATTTTCATTATTCTCCAGTTCAAGAATCCATTCAGTAAAAGATAATCAGACCTAAAGAATTTTCATTCAATAAGTTAAAGGATACAAAAATATAAGAGCTTTTGAATACCGTTCTTATTTTATTATTTGGTGCCCACTCACACCACAAACTTTATACAATACTAAACACCAGTTATACATAAAATCCAATAAAAATAAACTTTCAAAATATGTTTCACAAAATTTAAATTTACATAATTTTATGAAAAACAAAACCAAATCCATTTTTCTTATGAATATTTGAATGCAAATTAAGAGAAATATTTGTCAAAACTGATCACACAATAAATAATTATAGTAAAAAAGATGTATTATATGCTATAGTAAAGCTTTTATGAAAGCATTTTTAAAAATGAAACTAAAGATCTAATATTCAAAAATTTTGATAATAGTAATTATATGCAAGAGTTGCTGTCATGAATAAATAATATGTTACAGACTCAATGAGAACTCTTTTTAGCTGTTTTTAAGTACTTAAAACAGATTTGATGCACATCTGCTATTTTAAGAGAATATTTAACAGTTGAAACACCTCATCGATTCTCTGTATTAATCCCCTTAAAAGTTATGACTTATAGCAAATTTACTTCATTTAACTTCAATAAAATTTGTATCTAATTTAAATGTGAACTATATAATGATTGTGCACAAAATAAAAGTTAATTTAACTTTTTTAATTGAGTAGCAAATAACTTAAGTAAGAATATGTTAGATTTTGATGCGGTACTATTTCATTAGATTGGTTTAAATCATTGCTTTGTAATAAACAAATATTGTGAATAATTTTTTTAAGAAGTTTAAAGTAATATAAAGTTGATATTTAATTTAGAGATTTTCAGAAAATTGACTATAAGTATTTGCTATAAAGTCTTCAAACACTGTGGAACTAAATTGAGAATCAATGACTTCAATTTCAGCCCTATTTAAAAAGAATGTAGAGCTGATTCTTCTTAACTTTAAAAATGAGTTTGAGTACAGCTTTATTGTCAATTTTTTGTCAAATGCCAAATATTGAATTCAACATTTAGATACAGAATTTAATACAATTTGGACATATATTACTTTTAAGGGTCAATTACATAACATAACTTTTTAAGAATTGAGAAGATGAAGGATATCAATATAATTTATGTTTTTTAACATCCAATTTTTTGAAAACATTCTTTCGCAACATGGCTTAAAAAAATATTTTTATAGTAATCTTTGATTTTGAAATACATTTAGACTCAGATTAGCAGCTCGTGGATGCACACAATTTTTTTTTTGCTAAAATCCGTTAAAAATTTCCTCCAAAAAGTTGGGTTATTTTAATGATAATTTATTACTTTGACAAATTCATTCTTAAAATTAAAATTATTCCAAAGTTTTCATAATTTTTGATAGTCTTCAAAAATTAATTTATAAAATATGATTTTGATGAATCCCTAACATAAATGATTTGAGAAATAATAGAATTGTTAAAATAAAAATACTGTCAATGCTAAGAATGCTTTAAAAATTGATGGCTATAATCCTTTTTTCAAAATGGGTGTCTGTATTAATTTCAAGTGTATTTTGTGGTTCACTCAATTCTGTAATAGTAAACACTAGTTTACAATTTTCTGGTGTATTAGTAATTGAAGACGAGAATATCAGTGTAACAATTAAAATAGTCACAATTTAAAAAAATATTAATTAGCTTTAGAAATAAACAAAAAAGAGTTTTATTAAATTTTCTCTTTCTATATAGAATTTGATAAGATTTTGATTTTTAATTTCTAAATAGAGTTATTTTTAAAAATTGATTAGAATACTTCATTTTTTGATTAATTTAATTTATTCTTGAAAGGGAATTGCCTCCAGTGGTTCTTTATGACATTGGCTATGAAGTGAATAAAGTAAACATAATAAGAATCTATTATAAAGACTTCTATTTTGTTGATCTTATAGATTATTCAATTTGTTTGCTTCGTGTCTAGAATTTGATTCCTATTTTGATCCATTATTTCATTGAGTGATTGATTAGACTGAATGTCGCTATTGATTGAACTTCTTTCTTACAAGAAAATAGAGCTGTTTCTCAATGTTGTAGAGTTGTTTAGCTTGAAATGATTTAATCTTGAGATTATTTGATATACAGAGCCTCATACATAGAGTATTCGGGCATTTTTGAAGTCGAATAACTTTTTATTGACTTTACCGATTTTCATAAATGATATATCAAATTAAAGATAAACGTGTCTTCTAATAAGATCAAATTTAGATAAGTTTATAAACAAAAATTATAACACCTAAATCTGACCCGATCATTTATGGGCGTGGTTTCATAGTTTTAGGTCTATAGTGGTCAGAGCGAAGGGTATTTGAACACGAAGAAGCACAACATGAAGATGCCGAAGGGTTCCATCTATAGAAATAAGAATCTCGATAGAAAATAGTCGAGAAATAAGTAAATTAAAATGCCCAAAATGGAAAAAAGAATATTTCCATAGAAAACTATTATAAATTATGGTCGTGGGTGAGATACGTTCTCAAAGCCTCTTTAAATTATTAAAAAAATAATTGGGTAAAAACTAGAGCTCGGTATTTCCGAGACTCGATATATCGAGACCGATAGTATTATAGTAATACAAATAGACATAAAAATCTA
>JAQGCH010001265.1:0-16479 GCA_034699485.1 Nanhermannia elegantula | reverse complement strand
AATTAAATGTGAGTTAAAAAAAATATGTGTTCAAATATTAATTGAAAGTATATTATCATTACTATTATAATTACAAATATTATATAATGGCACAAATTTATGAAAAGGCAATCAAATAAGATTTAGTGGCTTTCATGTTGCCGTCCATTAATATGACAATTCTTACAAAAAGTTTAGAAAATACAGTGAATTATTTATATAACATGACACTATTTAAAATATAATCTGTAATTATGTAATGCTTTTCACTATAAAAATTTATTACATGTTTGTGTAAACATTGTTAAGAAACTTTGAAATGGCTTAAAAACTTTATAAAAACAAGTGTCGAATACTTAAAAACGGAAATAAAATATAGTAATCAATTGAGCAAATATTTCAACAAGTTTGAGTTTTTTTTATAAGAATTTGCAGTTACTTAGCGTTGATTCACATAAAAACAATCAATTCTTGATTCGAAGATTGTCACAAAATTCACTTTAAAACTTCAGAAATAAATAGGAAAAATCACTTCACTCAAGACAACAGATTGATTGCGAAGGTTGTTGAAGAAATAAAAACAAACGTATAATCACTAGAATATTGATAAGCAGTTTGAGTTTTGAACAAATGAATAAAACTTTGATAAAAATGCTTCACTAAAAGTAAATATGAATCACCGCTTCTTCTTTCCGAGCAAATTACCGAAAAAACTTTCAACACTATTAGAAGTCCTATCATCAAAATTAGTACCACTGAATGGCGGTAATTGAACGCCTTTGATAATGTCAGCAGCTTTTTCTGCGATCATAATTATAGGCGCGTTAGTATTTCCGGAAACAATTTTTGGCATAATAGAGCCGTCCACTACTCGAAGACCTTTAATACCTCCCAAGACTTTGAGTTCAGGGTCGACGACAGCTGTTGGATCCCACGGCGGACCCATTTTGGCAGTTCCAACGGGATGATAGATAGTGGAGGTATAAGTTCTTGCGACACACGCCAAGTACTTGTCGCTCCACATCTTATAGATTTCACAGCCGGGAAACACTGTTGTAAATAATTGGGCATTGAATTTCTGATAGACAGGTGTTAGACCTACAGCTATCGATATTTTCATGGCATCCACAACTCCGAGAATATCGTCGGGATGTGTCAAATATTTGGGATCGATTATTGGTGGGTCGTATGGATTAGAAGTACGGAGTTTTACATATCCCACACTTTTGGGCCTCAACAATACGGGATACATACTGAAGGTGTCGTATGGCAAATAAGGAACGTATACTTTTTCCCACATTTCTCTGTTAAATCCCTGGACACGTCTAAAAGTTTGGCCATCATCTGAAGTTGGACTGCCAGTCAACATATGGATTTCAAAGTCTGGATAATCGTCGGATGCGTTCGCGTATTTTGTTTTGATAAATCCGAGCCCTTCTACACCGCCAAAGGCTGTTAATGGACCTGAAATTAATGTTTATATGTTTTAAATTAGTGTTTAAAACGTGAGCTTAAATAGATTTATAGTTAGACAAAAATAGTAATTTTGCCGACTATTATGCGAAAGAATTAGATTCTAAAGCGTCAGTCATTTTCTTTAAGTTCATTATCAATAGGCCATCCTTTTCAGCCTTTAATAAACTTAGTCAAGTGTTTAAATTAAATTCTAATAGTTATTCGACTGAAGCGAATGCTCTATTTGTTAAGAAACACGTTCTTTCAAAACTAAAACTTGATTCTTAAACAAATTTATTTTTTATCTTTAAAAAGTAGATAAATATTGCATTGAGTTCTTCAAAGTGACTTATAATAAGTTGAATACATAATAAGTCGTTTTTAGACTTTGAAAAACAAAGTAACATAATTGGCGAGTCCTCACATTGGTATAAACATTAGGAAATGCCATAACTTTATAGCATAACAGATAGACTATTGATGATAATCGATGCAAAACGCTTTGCTTTTCTGCACAATTAAAGTACAGAACCCTATAATTTTCAAAGCTTTCATGTATTAAGAGTTCTGGCATTTATTTCGTTAGGGTTTCGAAAATAAAAAATGTTTTCATTGTTTAAAGTAAAAGGATTTGAATATCGTTAAACTTTTTTGTTAAATGATTCAAAATATATCTTTCTCTAACCCAATAAATCATTTATGCATTATATCATTGTAATAAAGAAAGAAACTAAAGAATAAATGTTTTACCTCTTCCTCCAGTGAAATATGATATAATATTAGGCAACGAAACAATACGTCTTTGAATTAATGAATATTTTCCATCGCAGGTGAAATGCACTCCTCCGGGATATATATGGTCTTGAAGGTTAAGGCCTACGGGCAGGTCAGCCAAGACTGGGATTCCATGCGATTCTAAGTGATGCTTCGGTCCAACTCCTGATAACATTAATAATTGGGCCGAATTTATAGAACCGGCCGATAGTATAATCTCTTTTCTTGCGTATACGATGTGTGTTAACGAGAATCGATCGAACTGCACGGCAACTGCTCTTTTAAATTCATTGAATATTATTTTTGTAGTGTAAGCAAATGTAACCACATGTAGATTTGGACGATTTCTAGCGCTCTGCAGAAAGGCTTTAGATGTTGAGCAACGCGCTCCTCTTCTAACAGTTCCTTGAGGTATAGCGAAGCCGGTGTTTAGCGGCCCGTTTAGATCGATGTTAGGATAGCCTAATTGTTTTCCCGCTTCCGGAAATGCCGTTGCGATCGGACTTGCGTCGGGTGGACTCGAAACTGTCAACAAACCGCCCACTCCGTGATAGCCTTCAAAAATTAAAGTTCAAATAATTATTTAATAAAACTATCAAAAGTTTTTATTCTAATACAACATTAATATAATGAGTTTTTTTTCTAGAGTATCGCAGTATTAAAGTTATCAAAAAGTAATTGTATGCAAGCTGTAGATTAAAAATTATTTTGACTTATTTTCTGAATATTTCATTTAAATTATTAATACTATAAGCTAATTGGGTCCGAGGTGGCACAGGTCCCATTATTGAATTCTGAGAAATAAGTGCTATTCTATTCATATTATAGAAACTTTAGTTTTAATGAAGCTTTCTTTCGATAAATAATATTGAGTTGCATTTCAAGTATTATTGTATATTTCAAGTATATCAAGCATTAAAATATGTTAAATAACTTTTTATAATTGTTTCTTCAATTCCCGAATTTTACATTACTTATCCACTAAACAAAAATTAATGCTTAAGAGACTGGCTTTAAGTGCAAAGTTTACTTAATTTATAAGCAATTTCCTAGTATTTGAATATATTTGTTTCAATTCTGCTCTATTCATACAATTTTAAAAATAGTATTATAATATATTTTATTTCAAAGCTAATGAGATAAAAATTGAATAAAAATTTGAAGAACTATTTAATTTACCTATTTATTGACAATAGGTTACTCGATAAATATGATATCATGTAATTTATATTTAGAACTCTAATGAGTTCATTATTTAGAAACGTATAAGTTATTTGTGTATTATTTGAAGTATTTGTCACACTTATTAAGCTTCAAATCGATTTAATAGCAAAAATTTGATGAATAGTCTTTTATTGTACTATAAATAGAGAGTAGAGCACTGGTATAGCAAAACTGCTGAGTTTCCTTTGAACTAAAAAATTGGTTCAGCGGAACGAAAACAATAGCTAAACAGCGGAACAGCTAAATAAAACACGATCTTAAGAAAGCATTATCAGAAAGAACTTTTTTCCTAAATGACCATTAATTCAAAAATAGGCGAATCAAACATTAAATGAGTGATGGGTTATCCGAATAGTTAAGAAAAAATTAATTTTACTGATAAACACCTACACTTTGTTCCCTTTATTGAAGGATGTTCTCATTCACATGGCTTTCTAATTATTTCTATCATTGTTTTTTGTTACATTCAACTAAAATACGATCTCTTTATTAAAGTCTCTTTGGACTATTTTTTTTTAAGATAGTTAAACATTTTCTTACCATTATATGCGATACTCGGGTCTCGATTATCCTCTGATTTGATAAAATAAGGTAACACTTCTTCCCAAGACCAACCATAAGCACCGTTTTGAGCCCAACTGTCATAATCGCGTTTATTGCCTCTGATATAAAGCATGTAATTGAGTACAGATGAACCACCAAGTACTCGACCGCGAGGCCACCGGCTTCGCTATTGAAAGTAATAAAAAGAAAATATACGCGTTAAACATGACTGAAAACTAAGCATTTATTACTCTTATTATTCATAAAAATAATTTCAGTGAAAATGATAAATATGTTGTATTGTTAAATAGGAAAACTACCTGTCATTAATGCTACCGAAAAAATAATTTATGAAAAAAGTATGCATTTATTGTAATACTAGTTACAATGTATACAGTGGTAAAAGATTTCAATTGTATAAATTGTTATTGAGTTTAGATGTAGAAAATGGATTGAATAACCCTCTAATGGACATAGAAAGGCATGAATTTCTACAAATGTTATTTTGCTGAACAATGTGATTATTAAGGCTTTAACGCCTATTGAGTTGTCTACTGCAAAAAAATATGTTACTTATGATTCTTACTCGATTAATAAGTCCAAAACAAGAAGCTTCCTGTGGTTCTGTTTGATAGGCCCAATCGATTGGTGTCATTTGTAAAGTTGCAGCAGCTATTGGAATGTCACTGAACAAATTTTCAGAACCACCTGCTTCTAAAAGTAGCACTTTTAACGATGAATCTTCCGATAATCGATTTGCAATTACAGCACCGGCAGATCCGGCGCCAACTGTTTGATAGGAGAAGAAAATTATTTTAGTATTAGAAGGAAATATAGTACAAAACATGAGTGACATAACTATACAACAAAAAATAAGAGAAATAAAGGTCAAGGTTGTTATTTTTAGATTTTTCAGATCAAAACTGCACAACACCGCAATAATAGAGAAAACGGTATGGCTTTTAAAAGTTTAAGTCATTATAAATCCTAATTTATTTGTTTATTTAGTTGCTATTATTTTTCAATTTTCATCTGTGACTTCAAATTGCAATATAAATTAGCAGTTCGTGAGTCGTTAATTATAGCTCTCATGGTAACCCCAATTATGAGGTTGGAGTGAATCATCAAATTTAGAGAAACTGTAAATTGTCTTAAGAGGCTTTAATTTGCTAAACGGATATTGAAAAAGATAGAAATTTTACTCTAAAGGGACAAAAAAAATTAGGAGATGCTTAAAGTAAAGTAAATCCCCAATTTGGTAACGAGGTCATCAAATCTGGAGCTGACGGCACTTCGATTTCAATGCTGCGGAAGTATGTACTATATGCATATTTAATGACCCAAATTAAGGGGTTCTCTAAAAATCATTATCAAAACTAATAAGAATCAAATTCATGCTAAAATGACTTTTACTGTTCTTACAAATACCACAAAATCTTTTCAAAAAAAAAAAGAAAAACTTATCGTGTTTTGGGACAAAACAAAACGCTCTTTAAAGAGCTTTCTTTATTAGATTTTTACAATTAATTTCTAATTAAACAGTAAAATACATATAAAAAAAATACTAACCGACGATATAATCATATTCCTGGTCCCAATTGTTCCTCGATATTGATATTGAATGATCGGCCGCACGAATCCATAACAAGGTGGCCAAAGGTACTAAAGCTGGCAATAGTGGCACTACGTTAACCATTTTTAAACATCTATTAGAAATTCAAACGCAGTTTTAAGTCATTATCACTTGTGTTAACATATATAATGCTGATTAGATTCAGAGTCCGATTGAATTATAAATTGCGAACACTTTTCAAAGTCCCTGAACTTGACTGACAGACTTTCAAACTTCAAACTAAACTTTTTGCCGAACCAGTCAGTGTTCCCCTTCGGCAATACAATAATGCTTTGTTTCTACAATAAATATAAAGGAGGAGTCAAACAATATGTTCGATGAAAAATTGCTCCTAAACAGCATTTGAGTCACACTCGATTGTGATCCAGGTCTTAACTGGTCTTAACGATGATGTTTTATTTATTTTCCCTAATAGTTCACCTTTGAATACATGAATTAAAAGTTTGAGAACTTTAAAAGTCGTATTCATAACACACCAAAACTCATATGTGAAAAATGAAATTAAGACAACACTATAAGTTTTTGAACTAGTAATGTCACCGTACTATGCATTACAGTACAGTACAGTACAGTACAGCTTATTATACAGACACAAAGTTTAAGTACTTATTAAAAAAGTTCAGATGACTATTGATTTTCGGCTTAAACTTTTTTAGTAATCCAACTCTTAATATAGAGTAAAACTGAAACTTATTCGAATTTAAACCGATTTTTATCTGCACAATAAATGAAATGATTACATGACTTGATAGGTCTTCTAATTCATAATAAACTTTAGAAATAGGTGTTTTGCACCAAAAATCTATTATGCAAACTCAGGTGAGACATTCTGGCACTAACTCATTGTAAGCACAACAAGTTTCTTACTATTTCTTGTTGATAGTGCGCTAACTTTTTAAAAGAATTGAATTTTCGTTTCAATCATAAGCGAACAAATGTAGGTTTGAGCTCTATTCGACACATATCCGTTATATTATTGTGTAATGCATGGCCAGTCATCGACAACAATCCTTGAATTTCATAATTGGGACTTTACTAACAAACTGTAAGAAGAAATTTTTCATGAAATCGAGAAATGTTTGCTTGCGATAGTTTTTTAACTTTCAGGTTTGATTACTTCTATTGAGTCTCAAGTTTGATCTCAAGTTTTTGGCTTAAATTGAATAATTCTATACATTCTTAAACTTTTTTCCGATTTGACACATATTGACTGAATAGAGATATGCCTTTTTTGACGAGCAGTTTGATTTCATTTTATGAGTTTATTTGTTTCGATTGATTAAACAAAATAAAAGTTTTTGAACAATTAACATAATTATATTTCGCGATTCACAGAAAGTTCAGCTGCCATGACATTGAGCTTGTCTCAGCCCAACTTAAAACCTTCATTTTTAAGCTCGAAAATTGTAAAATATCTTTAATATATGAGCTGAAGCTCTAAGTTGATGCTTAGAATGTAATAATAGATAAAATACATTGAGTTATATTATTAGGTTTGAAAGCAGTGCCTTGTGTCTATCACTAAAAAGTTCATTACTTAGAACTCCCGAAATTGTGTTAATGGAATAAACTTTTATCAACTTTTGCATTTACTGCACTTTTATGTATTGCATTTTTGTGAGGAAATATAGTAATTTCTATCAATGTTTCAAAAGTGTTACATTTCTTGAGATGAATAAATCCTGAAATAAATAAATATCAAATATGAACGAAATATTGCTTAATATAGACCAATGTTTGATCTTCAGTAATATCTTATACATAATGAAGAGCATAGGCTCAGGCTGAGCCTAGACTCCAGTCTCAACTCGAGGACCCTTTTTGAGCCTAAGGCTCAAGCTCAGGCTCTAAGGTATACGAGTCGGGCTCAGACTCGAGTTTAAACTATAGAGCCTGTATGTAAAGTTAAGTTGTAAACTGTGATAATGTGATATTTTGTGTATTACGGTATATTTCAATTTTCTTATTACACTTACAGTATTTACAAACAAAACTTAAAAGTAAATAAATGAATTCCAACTTATAAGATATTAGTTAAAGGTTTTAAATAACTAACTGTGAAAAATTATATTAAGCTTTATATTTTATACAAGTAGTAAATTTAATTATATTTGTATTGTTTTATGTATTACTGTATGATACATATGCATATATATAGGGTGTTTCACAGGATTAGTAGGGTTTAAATGTTTGTAACTTTTTTATTTCTAAACTTATGTACAAATTTTACATCAAATTTAAGCTAAAAAATTAACTATTTTAAACATGTAATCGAAATCCATTAAAGATCAATATATTCTGGTTAAGAGTGCTGTCGAAATCATAGTAATACACATTAATTTTGCAAAATAAGATAGTTTTTTCACTTTGACATGTCATACACTCAAATCCTAATAGCAAAGAAGCCAAAAGCAATCTGAAAGAAGTTCTTGAATAAAGAACTTAATAGTAAGTGGTCCTCATTTAAAAAATTTTGAAAATAGAGTATCTAAAGAATGAAATTCTAAATGTTTTTTCAGTGTTATTTATAATTTATAAAATCAGAGTATTTTTTACCAAAAATTTAAACAGCACTCTGAGCCAGAATGTATTCGTCTACAATCGATTTGATTAAATGTGTCTTATTATTTTTAGCTCTAATATTAGTGTATAATTTGTAAATATAACTTACTAATTAAAAAGTTGCACACAATTCAAATCACACTAATCCGGTGAAACACCTTATATATATATATATTAATAAATACTTTTTATATGTTGATGCATATAATTTTTCTTTTTTAAGCTACAGGCTCAGGCTCTAAGGTTTGTGAGTTTAGGCTCGCCAGACTCAGGCTCGTGGTTTTTGGGCTTATGCTCTTCATTAGTTATTCATTAGGAAAATGCTATTTTTCACAGAGAATCGAATTACTCTATATTTCAACAGTTCATTAATATTAATCGAAACTCAGTTTTCCTATTAATAATGTATGTAATTATTTCTAAGTATTAATATTAATGTAAATTATTTTACTCAACTCCGAAAGAAATTTTATCCTTAATATCTGGAAAAGGGATCAGTGAGTTGTAGTTATTTGAAAAACCCCAAAAAGTTGAAAAAATATCCAAATCTACATCCTTTATAAGCACTTTACTTGTAATTTCTTCATTAATATGTTTAAGGCATTGTCGCTTTTATTATACTTGAAATTCTTTAAGCGTTTCCGCTCTTTAAACTACAGAGCATTTGATTACTATAATAACAAATTTTTAATAATTTCTGAGTTATGGCCTTCCAGAAGATTCAGGTAAATGCGCGTAAAGGTTAGAGAAATCTTTCGTTTTCATAATCTATGTTCAATTGGGTGAAATTTTCTCGCAATGCTGTTTTAATTGTGATCTATAACTGATATCTCTTTATATTTGTAAAATAGCAAACTTCCATACTATCACGTACGCACTCAAAGAATTAGTTCAGTTTTAGATCAGTTGGTTTTTTATATCTAAACATAATCAACACTTAAGGATAAAGTCTGACCTTCTCTTACATCCGCACTAATAGACTTTCCCTTAAATATTTTCTGCTTTTCTTATCACTTTATCCCTCAATATTCTTGAAATAATATTGAGTTCATTTTCAATTAAAATATAATTAAATATATTGTTAAACTTTACATAATAATTAATTGCAATTGTCTCACGAAAGCCTTCCTAAAAGATTATGCCTCATTTCGCATAATTTTATTTGGCATAGAAATATACAATTTTCTCGATTGCAAACCTTTTGTGATTCATTTTTAAATAAATTTCAAATAAAAAAATTAAAAATATGATAAATTTTGAAATTTTCAATATCACAATATCATAAAGTTATTATAATATGTTAAAAGTTTTTTTTTCTAGAGTAGACTAAAATCTTTGTTAATTAGCTTGCATTCAAAAATGTAACTTAATTTTAAAAGTCATTACTGTAATAAACTTTGTTTATAAAATTTATGATAATTTTAGAAAAAAATTCTATTAATTGATATTCAGCGAAATGAAAATACTGTACACATTTGCAAAGCTTAATATTGTAATATCGATACAATTTGTGTTTGTATACAAACTGTTTCAAACTCAATCAACAATTAACTTAATAGTCTTATATAACTTTATTAACGCAACAATAGTTTTTAATAATAAAATAAAATAGAGGTATCTGAAGTATTTATCATAAATTAACTTTTATTCTACTTTTGCTTCAGTTAAGTTTCGACTTTACATTTGACTGACTTTTCTTTTTAAAGCTTATACAACTCTATCGTATAATAAACGTTTTTATCGTTAAAATAAAAATTTTGATTTTGAGATAATATGTTTGAAAATTTTTAAACTTTATTCGTAGTGTCAGTAGTAGTAGCAGAGGATGCATATGTGTTAATATTTATAATTTATTTGTTACAGTAAAACGAAAAATAAATTATACTCAATAATCATCACATCTAAACAATTATGTATTTGTTGTTAGATTTAATCTTTATTCTCACTGTATTTGAAATTAGAAACTTATTAATAATGATTGGGTATTGATGTTAGACTTTTTCGTTATTTAGACATATAATTAATATTCATTTAATACTTTGCTTCACAACTTAATTAATTTTTTGATCCACAGATTTATTGTCAATTAGAGCGATAAAAAATAAAAATATGGTTTATGTCTATCAATTACATAAATTTACCTAAAAATTCTGAAATAGGCACAAATTTTTCTTAAAATTTGCTTTAATTAAACTGAATCAATCAATGCTTAATATATTCAATAAATATTTATATGCAATTTAATATTGAAGAAAAGCATATAATGAGGCAGCTTCAGGCAGTAACTAACGGTGAGATACGTAAATAATTGGTTGTTATTTTTTTAAATGTTCTAAAATTTTGTACTGTACTCCACCAGACATAAAATCTTAGTTACGGCGCTGTATTTAATATGAATGTATTAATTTTAATTGAGATTTAATAAAGCGTTTTTTGAGATAGATTTGAACTAATTTTTAGTAGAAATAACTGAAGATCTTGAAAATACGGCCAGCGTTGTATTGCAAAAGCCCCTCAAAATTCCTAAATTCTCTTCATTTTTTACGAATCCATACAAAATTATACGGTATTTGATTTTTAAAAAAATATTCTCTCATTGTTTTCATGAAAATTTTAAGATTTTTCGTACGAAACAATAAATTGTGTGTGCTGTTTTCTGTTAGTGATTTTCTGGTGGATCTTAAATTAATCTCAAAAGTCCAATATTAGTTCTAAAATGAGTGTTTAGCTCATGAAATATTAGTTTTTTTGAATAGGTATATAATACAGATATATGGTTAGCCGCCAACCAATGCCAGAACATGCAGTTTATTTCTTTCAAAAATGCAATAAATATCACTTTATTTTGAATGCTTTATCTAATAAAATAACTGCTTTATTGCAATTATATGTGACTTATGGAAACTCACAAAAGCCCATACAATCTGTACAAATCTGAGCTCAGTATTTACCTAAAAGGAAACTAAGCATTGATTTAAATCGAATTTTGCAGGAATTTTGTAGCATAACTAGGTTGCAAAGTGAGCGATAGACTTTTTTGGCCAATGTTGTAAAAATATAGTGATATACAAAACTTTCTATAGAACGAAACGAACCATAGGGTAAAACCCTATGATTTAAGTTCAAATCTTGTATCTTTTGATATCTTATAAGTGATAACCAGAGATGTGAATTATCGGGACTTAAAAGTAATTTTATAAGAGATCCCGCATTAATAATCAATTATTCCAAAGAAAAGTTGGAAAACCCATAGTCTAATAGTTTGAACTTTCATTAACTATTCAAATGATTATCTGTTTTCAATAATAGTTTAAAATTGAGTTTTCACTGTTTAACTTTTCATTGAATGATTCACTTATTAATAGTTAAGATATGTGTGAAAACCCAATCATAAACAGATAATCATTTGAATAGTTAATGAAAGTTCAAACTATTAGACTATTTTTTCCAACTTTTCCTTCTCATAATTTATTATTAATGCGGGATCTCTTATAAAATTACTTTTAACTTTTGATAATTCATATCTCTGGTGATTAACTCATTTAAACATTAAGATTAATATTTACTTATCAGGCATACAGTGTCAAGAGTTGTGAACTCAAAATCATTGGTTTTCAAAGATGACAAAAAGTGTAATAATAAGTTAAATCATAACTTATTATTTCGTTTATTAATAGATTCATTATATGAACCGATTTTCATAAGAAGGGCCTATGAGTGTATACAAAGTGCTATACTCATAGGCCCTTCTTATGAAAATCGGTTCATATTTTTCTATATTTGTCTATAGAAAGTTTAGTAAAACAAAACTATATATGTATTTTTGTAACACTGGCCAAACAATCCAACTTCTAGTACAGCGCTTCCCAATAGAGAACCAAATTGGATTCCATATGAAATGGAATGGATGTGGAATTAAGAAAATGTATTGGAATGGAATGGAATGGAAATGGAGTCAAAATTTAAAAATTGTGTGGATGTGGAGTGGAAATGGAATTGAATTTTTGCAATATTTGGTTCTCTATACGTTTAACATATATCTAGTGATAATCATACCATCAGTTGTGAATTTACAATGGAGTTAATGTGTAGTTGATTATTAATAATCAAAAACTACTGCTATTCCAAAGATAATGAATGCGTTTCATTTGCACCTGATTTGCGTTAACTCAATAATACTGTACAATTCAATTAACAAATTGTGTTTTGGATACAACAATACAGTAGTTTATATAAGGAATTAATGGTAGTAATTAGAGTTCGGTACAAGAGTTTGACGAATTTCAACTCTCGATCTCAATTAAAAGCAATTGAGAGTTTCGCGATACTCTCGAATAGTGATGAAATTTATTAGAATTTTTAATCCCAACCCATCCCACATACATTTTTGCAATCCCACTCCCATCCATGGGATTGGGATTGAGATTTTCATCACTACTCTCGAAAACACGAACTCATAAAACAAAAGGCTATTAGACTTTAATATAAAACTGTAAAACTGTTGATATTTTCATAACTCTATATTAAAATTATTCATTGATTTAAAGCATATTAATAACAAGTTATCAGCAAATCTGAAAACATGAACTTAAACTGCTTTTCGAGACAAAGTTAAAATCTTTTTGAAAAATTATAGTTTTTAAATATTGTTGTCTATCATATTGAATAACTCAACACTCATTTAGTTAACAAATTAGTATTTTTAAAGAAAAACTTAAATACTTTAATAATTAATTATCACTTTAAATAAATTATTGACTATATGAGAGATATCTGTTAACTAATCATAAGACATGTAATTCCAATATATTCTAACTTTATTTTATAGATAAATATTGAGTGGGTGGGCGCAAACATAGGAAAACAACAAACTTCTTAACACATTGTATTTGTTTAGTGAATTGTAATGTGTTTTACAGTTTGTAGAAAAATAAAGCCTTTATTTGAATAATTTCATGTAATTGAAGCCAAAAAATACAATAGAATAAAGCTTTATATGAAATTAATTAACTTTTAATATGAGTTGGAGGGACATATGCCCACCCAACCCCTATGCTAGCTTAGCCACTGAAAATGGTATAAAAATATTTCGAGAGACTCGGCCCAGAATGATAGTACTCCCGACAACTCTCGAAATCGAGACTCTAGGAAATACCGGTATTTATTAGAAATTTTCAAATCTGTGCTAAAAAGCAGAAATGAAATAAAAATAAAAAGTTTTAAATTCGAAAAATTTATTTTAAAAATTTTATTCAACTATTGAATGTACAGTTCCTCTAAAATATTGACCCCACACATCCAATTATCCATCAATTCCACAGGTTTTTTATTGATCTTTATTGAATATATAATTGACTTTTGGTTCTTAATTAATAATTTTGTATTAATATATCCATAATTCAAATATTAAGCTAATAAATAATTTATTGATAGTTTGACAAAATCAATATTAATTAATATCGATAAATGTTTACAATCAGGTGACAAAATTAGAGCATTCGTGGTATTTCCCAATTTATTTTTTGGATAATACAGTTTTACGTTTATTTAATTCCTAGAATTGTTTGACTCTTCTTCTTACTGATATTTTATTCAAAATTTAATCCTAAAAAGTGCTAAAATTTTTATATATTTTAATAATTACAGTAGAGAAATGGTTTTTAATAAAAATTCTAATTTAGCATTTGGAACACACATTTGACAACCTATTATAACTTATGATTAGAGCCTAACGTTATATCTATTTATATTTATATTTTGCTAAGTCATCATAAAAATCATAATAACAAAGTTTTACAGTGACATTTAATATTTCTTAGAAACATTTTTCACACTTGAGAGGTACTTATATGTTTTAAAATATTAAATATTTTGTTTTTTTTTGTAAAATAAATTTCAATATAAAGAGGAATAAAAGTTTAAAAATTCATTCATTCATAATTAGTGAAAGGCAAAAGCTAAGCTCGAGAATGATTCGAGCTGAGCTTGTCCCAGCTTAAGCTAAAGCTCGGCGAATTCAAGATAAGCTTAAGCTCAATACCTTGTAAGAGAAGCTAAGCTCAGGCTCAACTCAATGTAGTGAATTCTTATGAGTTTATCATAATAATCAAAAACCTATTAAAATGAATTAAATGTAATTTCAAAATTATGATCATAATTTTCAATAATTAACGTGGTTAACAGTTTTAATAAATTAAACTTATATCTATAAACATTTGACCCGTATAAGAAAACTGAAATTCTATATTTGGTCCCTCTTTCATTTTAATAGGAAAATTTGAAAAAGCATGTCTTTGGTCTCACCTATGATATTTTTATTAGGGTTTGATTAAATTGAAATCCCTATCTTTAATTCTCAATTGTATTTCTGAGATTTTACAATAAATATTTTAAATACATATTTCTCTATATTTTCGTAAATATATACAGGTATGCATAATATTTTCAGGTTTTTCATGTTAGGCTCTGCTTATGATCTATAAAAGTTAATTTCAGAAAATTTTACTCAACTGCTGCAAAATGATTAAGTTATTCAAATTATTTAAATATCTATAATTTATAACAACAAAATTTCTTGAAAAATGTTATGCTTCTTATGATTAACATTAAATTTGAAACAGACAAATATTTAATTCTTAAATTGAGGAAAAAATCTATTAACTCCATATGGCTTCACCTGAAGGCCTCAGAACCTTGAGTTGGAGGCTGAGAGTAAAAGCATTTAAACATTTTTTTGTTTTTTATCATTTGTCTTATATGGAGTGGAAACTCGATTTCGAAATAAGGTTTTATTTGACTCATAAAAATAGATCAGGATATTAATTAGTCAAAACTTTTCCATTCAATTATTAACATTCAATTAATTTGCTTTAATATTTATAGAATATATATAAAGCAATAACTATTACAACTCTTGACATAATGATTATATAAGATTTACAGCCTATTAAACGGAGTTTTCTATGTTTATATAAAAAGAGAGCTGTTTTTTATCGTTTAAGGTTTAATGGTTTGCTAATAATTGAATATAACTGTAAGCCGGTGTTGTCTCATTTTTTAGATCATTAATCAAAATTTTTTTTATTTCACTAGCTTTTAGTCTACCGATAGTCTAGTATTTTTGTAGTATTTAATCTACAGGTATCTATTATTAAGTAGTTTATTATAACCACAGCCAATATATTCGGGAACAAAAATCTAATCAATTCGGGGCAAAAATTACTAAATTCGGGAAATTAACTAAAACTATTTTATTATCCATTTAAAGTAAAATAACTAATTAAAAAAGAAAATTGTAATCAATATAATGTTTAAAACATCAGTATTTGAAGTCAAATGAAGGAAAAATTTAGAAATCAATAAAAAAATGAATTTTCATAAGTTTTTATTAATACACTTTGAAATTTCTTAATAGAAAATAAGAATAAACTATTCCTCCGGATTAAAAATTTAATTCATATGTTCAGCTTTGGGTTAAAGATTTGAAAAAATGAGTTTTAAACCCATTCGGGATTTTTTGAAAAACCCTAAAATTCGGGAGAATTCGAGACATAAATGACTCACAATTACTTATATAACAATTTAGAATCATTTCCTTCTTACTTCTCTGATGTCCATAGGCTCGAAAATCTTAGACCCTGAGCCTAAGTCTAGATTCAAAACCTGAGCCTCTAAATTTTCAAAAGGAAAAATTATATACGAAAATTTGTCAAAAGGGCTTTTTATTATTCAGAAAACAATGTGAAATAAAAACTCAAACACAGAGAAGCAAAAATTTGTTTACAGGCTCTTCACGCTCGTTAGGCTAAGCTCGAAAACTCCAAGCCTGAGCATAAGCTTAGACTAAATACCTAGAGCCTAGGTTCTACCTGAGCCTATGGATAACATTAACTATAAGATTTAGTGAAATAAATCATATTTTATTGAGTATGGTTTGAATAAACAAGTTAAATTTTAATATAAACTTAACATATTTATAGAAATTGATTTTATATTTAAATAGTTAAAGGTTGTGAATCCTCGACAAGTCTAAAGTTAATTAATTTTCTCGAATTTCTATTACACAATAAATTGCCCCAAAAAAAGTAGTTTCACGCCAAAGGATTTGCAAAATAGATTAGAAAAATCAAAATTATTTTTCCCGTTTGACAGTCTTTTTTGAACAAATACTTGTAGATAAAATCAACTTAAAAACATTGAAGGTTTTCACGCAATATTTTGATAAGTTTATAAGTGATATAAAATAAGCCATAGGTTCTATTGCGTATTCCACGACTCATTTAATATGCTATTCCCTCAAAGCATGCATT
>JAQGCH010001264.1:0-16481 GCA_034699485.1 Nanhermannia elegantula | reverse complement strand
CCCCCCCCCCCCCCCCACAGCTTTTGGGAATTCTCTAAGTTTAAAAGTGGGTTAAAAACTTTTCGGTTTTCTGAGTTTTGTGCAATTTTTCTTATTGAAAATAACATTAAAATCAAGTCTGTTATATCAAATGAATTGGTTATATTTTATTTTGAAGTATAATCTAATTTACAAACTTATTAGAAACGATTGAAATACAAAAAAACGTTTTCTTCAGCCAACTCCGTAACGAGAGGAGATCTGACTGAAGTCCATGTTGAAAACCAGTGTCGGCGAATGCGAACGCCTCGGGCCATAGGGGTGTTAAAAACACTGAATATGTGGCCTGCATACAGCAGAGAAAACAGCAGCGCCTGGGGTTTGAACTCACGATTAAGAGTCGAAGCCATAGCGCATTGGGGCAGAGTTTAAAAAATTAACATTAAGCTCTATGTGATTTACTCTATGCAAGTGGGCCGCGAGGCAAGTAAGGTTGGGAACTACTGGTATAGATGCTATAGATATGATTCAATTCAAAGCTTTCTCTCCAAATATAATTAATAGTAATTCGAAGTAATAAAGAAATGTAGAAAAATTCCAATATTAGGATTAGAATTCGAATCATGAGTGTTGTAGTGTTATAGAATTGATTTTATGTCTTAAATGAAATCTTCTCTATCATTATTTCTATTACTTTATTTCATTTTCTAAGGCTTTTAGTATGATTTCACCTCTTTTGATAAGTTTATGAAGAAACAGAACTGAATTATTGTCTTTAATTGATTCCAATGTCAAACTATTATGTTTTTATTATAAACTGCTTTCTTATTGAATTGCTTTGCAATAAGTTCTACTCAGGTCTTCCTTGGAATCCCATTTATGCATAATATTGTATTCCGATTCAAAGAAAATTTATAAAATCTATGGCTTTGATTATTCTGGTCTCCCATTTCATGTTCATGACATTCATTGAAAGAATTGATTGCATGCCAGTAAGAATGTAAGAATTAAATAGAGAAATGCATTTATAAATGCTATACTTTAGAGAAGTTGTCCAAAAAATGAAAAACTTTCTTCAGACCAATACTTTATATATACTTTGTCTTAAAATAATATATGTTATGCATATAAACAATATTTGTAGTCATGACAATATTATAATATGACTTATTTTTCTCATATATCGATCGGTTGAGCAGAGAATTTTGCTTATCATAGAAAATTGCAGATACACTGCTTCATCACATTGCGCTCACACTCTCATTGAGCTAACGATATTTGGACTATTTTATAACATATTACATACAGTATTGTTTATTTAAAGACAATACCCAACAATACTTGATACCCAACTTTTATGCATTATGTTATGTCTGCAAAAGTTTACAGAAGGGATAAAAGCAGCGATACTGTATCCTTGGATTTATGACTTAAATGAATGACATTTATTTGCACGAATTAGTTTGAAATTATCTTTCACTATATTACTACTGATTAAGTTTGACATTTGAACAAATTAAATGAAAATATTTTAGTATATATCAGTCTAATCCAATTTGTTTGACTTATTTTATAACTGTTGTCAACCAAAAGCCAATAGCCATGTGTTTGAGACTCGTGAGCACACAAAATATTAAATTCAAACCTACTATTCAATCTATTTACCGAACATAATCGTATAAATATCATATTTTTTATGTTGCTTTGTATTCTTTCAGACAAACACATGGTTTTATTGATCTACTATCAGATATTCGATACATTCTTCCTGTAATACTCTAGAATTTTCTGACCTTTTCAATTACATATATAATTCCGTAATCTGTCATCTTATTTACCAGAATATTCCGTTATTCTTTTGTCACAGAAGTCAGTGAATAAAATTACTATTACTTGAGTTATTGAAGTCTAAATTTTAAGATAAATCAATTTTATGTCATAACTATTCTTCTTGATATTCATTTAAGAAAGAATAAAATATCATAACTTTAATTTAAAATAAATAATTTTTGTTATTTTCACACTTCAATGATTGCTAATATACTGCGTGTATTTATACAAGTCATCTAAAAATAAGAATTCAATTCTTAAGATAACAATTTTTGATTATATAAAGTTAAAAAAATAGAGAATTTCTTAAAATCAAAGATTATATTTTAGAGTTAATTTTAATACTACTTCGCTGGGTGTTATTTAAGAAGTGTATTATAAAAGCTACTGCACAGTACATTAATTATCGATCTATCTTTAGCCATAAACTGAAAGTGAATTTAATGTTATCTCTTTATATTTATCACTTTCTGCAAAAAATGCAAACCCAAAGCTACAAAAACTACTGCTTCATGAGTTTCCATTTGCATCTGCAAACACACGATTCCATACCTCACTATAATATACTGTCCAAAATTGGCGTTAAGTTATGATTACCTCTGATTTCCTATGAGAACTCTCTTTGTGTGCTTAATGCTGTTGCCATTCGTTCGATCACATTATTTTAGTTTAGTTTTTGTCAAAATATGAGAACATATAACTTAATATATAACATAATCACTATATTTTTAATCCGAAACAGCTCCCAGATTAGACCTCGTCAAGCCTGAGGAGGGATACCATGCAATAGTCAAAGAAAATGATCGCACAGTCATTGTATCACCAAGAATTAAAGTCATAGATGGTAAGTAATTTACTAAATATTAAATTATAATATATAACTCTAAATCAAATTTGAACAAAATTAATCAATTTGCTCATTAATAAAAATGTCTATTTTCAAACATCATATATACTTAAAAATAGGCTTAATATTCAGTTTTAATAATTAATATTTAGACTCAAAATAGTTAATCCTCTTTGAAGTATAAGTCAATTGATTGGAATATATAATAATCCTTTGCAAAGTTTAGAGCACTTGAAATTCCTCTAAAAATCATATTTATTTAATATGGTTATCTATTTATGCTGAAAACCGTTAGTATTAGATCTTATTTTGCAAATTAATGGTTTTAATTAAAAATTAGGTTCATTTGAAGTAAAATTTAAAAAAGCGACAGAAAAAATGAAATAATCAATTAGAATATTGGAAAATAAGATATATATTAATACATTTTGTTTTTTAATAAAAGCTGAGGTTTGTAGCATTGAAGTTGTCAACAAACATCATAGTGAAGTACCATTTGAAGTACAAATAACAGATAGAATAAATGGTGAAGCTATTATTGAAGCCAAAAGAGACTTGAATTGTGAAAAAAGAAGATCTTACAAATTTAGTATAAGAGCCATTGCCTGCAATGGATTACATTCGGAGAAGTAAACAAATTTTGATTCATTTAGTCTTCTATAAAATAAATTACTATAGAGTTTTTCTTGTTTTAATTGTTACTTTCGGTCACAATCAGTGCTACAGTTCATGTGACGGTAGAAGATATAAATGAATACCCACCAGTCTTTCGACAAGACTCTTATACAGTTACTGTTAATGAAGGCCGACTTATTGATCCAATAGTACAGGTGGAGGCTTTCGATCATGACTGCTCTTCGAAATATAGTGATATCTGCAAATATGAAATAATAGGAGGCGATAAGCTGGAGGCGCCCTTTGTGATTGATGCCAACGGCAATATCAAGAATACGCGCGCACTTTCGTGGAAAGAATCACATAATCACATACTGGAAGTTGTTGCCTATGATTGCGGAATGAAGAGATCAAAGCCAGCACTAGTCAACATTAAAGTGAATAAAGTGTGTCAACTTGGCTGGAAAGGTATATCATTTTTCACTATTACTTATATCCTATATGTATTGATTTTCCATAGCAATTAATTTTAGCCTAAGACTACACCTTTTCTGTGTTTACTTTTTATTGCTCACAATTTATTTATCCTTTTCTGTCAAATATTTAATCTTCTAGTTCTGCTGAATTTTAAGAATATTAGCGAAAGTTATCTTATTTGTCTGATTTGCATAATTTGAAACTATTTTTAACTGTAAATGAGGACATTATTGACAATTCTAACCTCTAATTGTAGTTATGTATGTAAAGTAGATTCTGAAGGCATTCTTATGCAAACATATGCTATGAATGGAGATTTTTATGCATTCATTTTTATAGATTTGATGATTCCTTTATTACAATCTTATAGTACAGTACTGTATATACGTATTGCTATACTCTAATCAAATAAGTAATCCCAAAATTTATTGGAAACTGAGGTGTCAGTTAGGTTTTCATTGCAAAGAAAAGGGTAATGAATAGGCAAATAAAAATAGTTTCTCTCCAGAGTTTAATCTTCTGCCACATTAGGTATGCCATGGATTCAGGGATTTTGGATTTGTTAATAATTGGGTTTTATTCCGTGGGTCACAATACCAAAAAAATATTATCAAAATAAATGTCTGCCTTTAAGGATGATATTATGATCTGTTATGAAAAAATTTCTGATAGGGTTTAAAAATGATTTATTATTGACAACTGGGATAATGGGATATAGTTGTTCACAGCTTCTTATTTGCTAATGCAAAGCATCGCTAACTCTAATCAATCTGAGCCTAAAATACTTTATCAAGAGTTAACTTATAACTCTTACTTCTCATTACTGGAATGGTATCCTTTAGGCATATATTTTTTCATTACTTCCAACTAACATCGGAACGCATAATAATGGATTAGGCTTTAAGAATAAAGGTTTATTGCAATTCAATTTATCCTAAGGTCAGTCGCTAACAGTCATAGCATTTTTGTTAATAAACGTGATTATTATCAACAATAAATTCTAATTGGAGCTCATTTTTTGCATTTAACAACATTAAAAGTCTAATTTATTGGTTTCTTATATCTGTTTAAATGTTTCCTTTATTGATAATTAAGCTTAAGATTTTCAATAGTTTGGTTGAAATTATTGTTAAAAAAATATAATTAATTTTCAATTCCAAAGTTTGAAAGTCAACTGTAAAAATGATTTTTATCTTGAGTTCAGAAACAGATATACATTTATATAAATACTTATTGCTATTTGAACTGTAAACTTACTATAATACTTGAATATGAGCTCTTGGACTCTAAACATTTCCTGTATGTTTAGAGCATCAGCTCTTGTCATTTGAGGACAACCTGTAAGGCGAAAAATATGAAGACAATGATTTGAACTAAATTTAAGGATTACGCTATAATCAAAATTTGCAGAACTCCCGGTGGCATATCTTACCTAACCCTTAATATCCCTTTTGTTCATGATTATAAAGGGTTTACTGTCTTTTTCAAAGCAACACTACATTCAATTTTTAATAATTAATGTTAATCAGATTTAAATCTGTGTTACAATTTTAACAATTGGTTTATTTAGTTTTTAACCTCTTTCTGATATACTGTATATTTCAATATACTGTATAGGAATACCGGTATAATTCAACTCTTTTAATAAAATATATAAAAACCAATAATCTCTTCTCTCACAACAAAATGCTAAACAATGATCAGACACTTTATAATAGAAATATGAAATATCTATTTTAGCAGATCATTGTATTTTATATATGATTAATAAATTGAGAATAAGTTGAATGACATGAGTTCAATAATATAAGTAAAAGTATGAAACATACCTGTATTTCACATTTGGGACATTTTACCTGAAATAATATATTTAAATAATAAATTATCTTAAATTAAAACATAATTTATTAAGTTTACAGAAAGGTGAGGCCAAATATCAATAAATTACTTTTTATTCTATCATATGATTGGTTTATCTCTATTTCAAACTTTAATTTGAAAAAAGCTTCAGATCTTCCAGTTTAGGTTGCAATTGAAATGGTTATACGCGTATATCCCTAGTTTTGACCCCAACCCTAGCTAGAAATGTATTATTCCTTTCAAACAGTATATTTAATGCGATGTATTTTATAAACTGACTTATTTGAAAAAATTTTTCATTCTTTTTAGGAATTCCAGAGAGAATCGAATACACTCCAGGCTCAGGATCGCGAGTTTTAGTTCCTGACGCAGAGCTTCAGTTATGTGATGTTCCGTGTGATACGGATAATGTATCGGTACGTTTAGCGCTTGCAACACATCATATTGGAAAGGGATGTGATCGCGATACCTATTCAGTTGAATCTCAAAGAAAACTATGTGGTGAGAGTTTTTTTAAATAGTTATCAAACTTTCATGTAATGTATTCATTGCAAAAAAGTATTCACCGAATATAGAATTCCATTACTTTATATACATTTAAAATCATAAAAGAGCCCATTCATGAGCGATAAGGATAATATGTTTTTTATCCTCTTATGAGATGTGTTATATAATTCGGAGAGGGTATCAAATGATTTGTGTTTCTAATCTATAGAAACACAACACTAACCAATTTTGCCTTATTATATATATTGTATATTTAGTGTCTTGCAATCAGTTGAAAAAAGATGCCACAAACAAAAAGTTATTAGTTCTCCACCATATGACAAAATAAAATACTGAGTATTTCCGAATGTGTTCATAGAGTTTTCTAATAGCAAAGTATAAATAAATCGGTTCACTTTCTTAATGCTTCGAATACACGAAAAGGAAATAAAATAGTAATGAGTCTCATGAGACAGTTCTTTATTACCAGAATTTTTTGGTCATTGGTATTATTTTAGTTTTCGTTTCGTCTTAACATCAAATTTATTATAACTGTATTTTGTTATTAATTGACAGAAGAGAACTTGAAATAATTGAGTGATATAATTGGTTTCCAATTATTCGTATTATAAGTTTAAACAAATTTTTAGAGATTTGAATATATAGTTATTGATTTGGGGTTAAGATATAAATGATTTTGACAATAATTTGTGTTGACATTAGGCGCAAGTGCCGAAAGCGTTGATTTATTGCCATCTCCATCGACTGGCGCTGAATGGACGCGAGAACTGCCTACTGATGATGGTAGAGAAAGCGATCAAATATATGAATTTGATGGGGCAACCAATGCAGTGGTCATACCGGAAGCGACTTTGAATCATAATCTAACTCATAAGTTTACGGTTTCATTTTGGATGAAACACGAGCCACCGGTGGATCAAACAAATAAGCACATAAAAGAACATATAATTTGCAACGCTGATGATCACAGTAAGTGCTTTAGTCAATTAGTTTTGGATTATGATTAATATTTCAATTTGGGTTTATTGTCACTAAACAGAGAAGAATCGTCATCATTACTCTCTTTTTGTTCGCAACTGTCGATTAATACTTCTTCTTCGTCGAGAATTTAATGAAGAGAAGCACACAGTGTTCAAGCCAGCAGAGTATAGATGGAAATTATCTGAAGTGTGTGATAACGAATGGCATCATTACGCTGTGAGCGTCAACTTTCCTGATGCTATACTCTATGTTGACGGACAGAAGTTTCGCAATACATCCGCAAATCCTGAAATTGTAGACGACTGGCCACTGCACGCTGTGAAAGGTGTTAATACAACTTTCGTAGTGGGCGCCTGTTGGGAGGGAAAGAACTCCAAAATGAATTTCCATTTCCGTGGATTTTTGGCCGGTCTATCAATACTGCGCGGACAAAATGAGAATTCTGATGTATTGTCATGTCTGCATCGCTGTAAAGAAGGATTACAATTGCCTCCAACTGAGACTCTAGAACCTGGAACAGAAGTCTCGACTAATGTCGACTCCACATCTGTCATAATTGAAGGCAAGGATGCGATCGATGTGGAAGACATGCTGTCGCAAATTTCTTATATTAACTCAAGAGAATTCCCAACGCCTGGAAGAAGGAGTTTGAGAATATCGACATCAATAATGTAATTCATGTTCACTCTTATATATGTTATAATTATTACAAATATAATTTACATGAATTTATTGATCAGGTGCTCAAATGGCAAATCATTGAAGATCCCTCAGGTGGACTCATACGTGATGGTTATGCCAACTGATCAGCCAAGCATTGCTCTTAATGGTACACCAAATCTCGCGCGTGAATACGAGGCATTTATGCAGGGCATCGAACTATTCTCTACTGTCTCTGTACTCATCAATCAAGAGGCAGACACTGAAGATGATGATAATGACGACGAAGACACTGATATTGATTCCAGCGAAGACACTTCCAGTCCAAGCGTTGTTAATAAATTGATGAGCGAACACAAATTGGACACTTGTAATGTTCAAGTCTATCCTCCACTTAATCCGGATCATGAATACTTCCGGTTACCGACAAATTTTATGACACATTTGGGAGTTCATCACAAAGAAACAAAGGATGGGATTGTGATATATGGTAACAAATTTAATGACTAGTCTTTATACGATTTTATGTCTTAAGTATTTGAATTATTTATTAAACAGGAGCTGATTCTGTTCATAATTATCAACAAATTCTAAGACAACTCGTTTATTTCAACCGAAAACCAGCCTATTATTTGAATCGTGCCTTTAAGTTAACCTGTTCTGAACTGAACGGCCGATTTACTAGTAATGATTACATTCAGACATTAACCGTTATTCACCCAAAAGTGGAACAAAAACAATCGCAACAGAAATCAGTACTTCATCCGAACGACCACATCATGATTCAGCCACAACCTGTAGCACATGCACAGATTCATGACCATAAAGTGGAGTTGAAAGACGCTCGCATAAAGACGGCGAGTGGTTTCCTGGAAGGCGGAGGTCTTATAGATGCGGGCGATGCGTTTGGAAGAACGACAGCGAGTAAGTCCAACAAATATTTTTGTAGCTTTATTAGTAGATTAATTGGCTGGTATTCGCTTAGTGAATGCACGCTTGTCACCCATCGTTGTAGGTCATGCCGTCACCATTATAATTGTTGTCTGCGTCGGATTCCTTGTATTCATGATTGTTTTGGGAGTAATAAGGATTCGAGCAGCGCATCAAAGGTCTGGCGATACGCGAGATGATGAGCAGGAAATGGCGTGGGATGACTCTTCACTAACCATTACTGTTAATCCGTTAGATGTAAGTTAAATGTTCAATAAACTTACTTATGAATCACAGCATGCATTCACTATTTTTTATATCATTCAACATTATATTAAGTAACGCATTAAAAAGAGAACAGATTTGTTCCCTTAATATCAAAAATACATTATACGTACAGAACCTCAGCTTTAGTAAAGAGATTAATTTGCTCTCTTGTTTATAACGTGTAATTTGCTATTATTGAAAATTTTATTTAAGGCAAATGTTAAAAATTCATAAAAAAGTTCAAAGTTATAACGGAGCAAATTTGTATTGTGATAGCCGGTGATAGCTATTTATGTCCATCACTCTATAATATCTATAATAAAATTAAGTGACTGTGAAAATTGATTAAAATAATTTGCTATTTGAAAGCAATACTCGTTTTCGACAATATCAAAATTCTTAACTCTAACCTGTCATAAACCTATATACTGTGGTTGGTTATAAATAACTAACATAAAATTGAAATGAATCCAATTTATAGAATATTTTGAAAATTTTCAAAATATTTATTACATTAAAATGATCTCTAGTTAAATGTAAACCCTTTAAAATATAATTTCTAATTCTGAGCGAATATGAGGTTTTCCTGTTCAGGGGTTAGCCAAAGAAAAATCTGTATGCTATTGAAAAATATTATAGATATTATTTATTTGAAAAAATCATATTTTATATTCAATTTAATATTTGTTTTAATGGAAGATAATTTTTAAAAATTAAAGTTATAGAAAACGAATTGAGAAGTTGTTCAAATCAATTATGAGAAAAATAAATGCAATTATTTTTGAAAAATTCTTATGATAAATAAATGGACTAAGGGGTTGTCAGGGGGTATATATAATCATACTCCTTATGAAAAGAATCTCAAACCATCCAGTTTTAAGACCCTTTTTAGCAAACTTTGTTCAATTCAACTTTTCAAAAATTTTTAATCTTTCGTTTTTAATTTACGAATCATTTTTTAATAAAATATGTTTTTAAAGACTATAAAATTAAATTGCACCTTTTCAATTATTTAAACTTGACCCAAGTTGAAATTACTTAATTCCCTGCGCGAATTCACTTTTCTTCATCAACTTAGAAAATGTGATATCATTAAGTGATATTTTAATTGAAAAAACGCCGTTTATTTTTATAGTCTCTAAAAGTATATAAAAAATAATTCGTATATTAAAAACGTTATACTTTACAAATGAATCAAATTTAACTTAAAACAAGTATAAACAATGAAGAAAAGAATAATGCTTTAAGGGTCTTAAAATAGGAATTCGTTTGTTTAAGAATCGGTGGTTTCAGGCGCTGCCCTACTTATGACTTGGAGCTTGATTATGCTGTTCGTATTTTTTTGTGAAAAAAATCTAAAAGTACATTTAATTAAATCAAAACATTATTTTATATTAATTTAATAGATAGTACAAATATTTTATATATTGTTTAATTAGGTAAGGTTAGGGTCTAGTTTTATTAGAACCAATTACAATATTAAAATATAAGTCGAAGAACTTATGGCTTCTTCAAATTTTCGAAAATTCAAGGGTTGGATATATGCATGTCTTTTGAAACTATGATTTGTAATACACACAAAATAGATATACTGTTTGTTCAAAGTGTTGATATATAAAATTTGATAAATGGAACTATTTTTTATCGTACAATTCTTTATGAATGGACTCATCTCAAAAACAATGCAATGCAGGAAAAATCGATAAAATACTTTATAAATTATACTTTGAAAAAAATCAAAAGTTAGTTCATTTTTATTCGTTTGAACGAAACTCATAATTCATATAAACTTTTAAGACAGCGAAAGTTAGTACACATTATAATGCGAGCTAAAGATAAAAGTATGTAAATTGGAGTTATGTTTAATAGGTATTAAAATTGACATGAGTGTGATTTTTGCATTTATTAACTTACATCGAAATTACACCCACAATAATAGTATTTTGAACTGATTGTATTTTATAAACTACTCATATCCAGAAAGACGGCTCAATTCCCTGAGCTGGGAATAATATACTTGCTTCACTTTATCGTAAACCCTTCCCTTCCTCTCTTATCACAGAAGAAATGCATTAATCAAAGCTTCAAATTTTCAACAAAACTTATCATCAAATTATACATACATTCTATTGTAATGCAAAATCAAGTTTATAATGAAATGATAATATAGAGAGAAATGAGGGATTAAAAAATGTAAAAGTGTAAAGTGTAAGCCATTTAAAACTAAATTTATAAATCAAAAAATTTAATGTCAATCAGAAAATCCATTCTATGAGTAATACCGGTAATACTGCACATAAGATACAGAAGTATTCTATCTTTCTGTCGAAACCTAATGATTAGAATGCTATTAAGTAGAACATTGATTAATATATTGCAATAACATATTCTTACTATAATTAAGCAGCAAATAGAACAAGAACATGAAAGTCAGCAAATACATGATGACGATGAAGATAGTGATAGTTCAGACGATGGTAGCAGTTATCACGAAGATGGGGAGAGCACAGAAGATGAGGCAGAAAAGTCGAAAGCTAGAAGAGAGTTGGAATGGGATGATTCAACACTTAACTTTTAAATGCCATAAAGTAGGATCGATGACATCAAATGAATTAGTCCACTAAGAAATAATACCAATTGTCAAATGTGTCATATTATTCAAAGGTATTATTTCTTAGTGCAATCGCCAATTAAAAAAGCATTTAATTATATTATTATAACCATTACTACAGCTTTTGTTTTTAAGATAAAAACGATAAAATATTATAATTTTAAAGCTAACACTAATTTGACCCTTTGTTCTGTGACACTATTGCCATAAATTGTTTGGCACGTACTTCATCGCTGAAATGCAGCAAAAATATACTATTAATTAATGTTCAACATTAACGGTACTGTTCTTTTACTGTTTTACAGTATTAATTATTTTCTTGTATTTAGTTTTATAATTATAAAAAACTACTTATATTTATTGAGTCACAGAAACAGCCATCATATATAGCTTCGTTCATTTTTTAGTTGCCAATTAACTAATTTTATGTACAATTTTTTTAAACTCTAGTGCCATAACCGCCTTCTTATATACATTTTTGAGTTGTTTTAATTTGCGTCTAAAGAAATTTGTCAAAAGAAGTGAATATCGCTGAAGGAAGAGCTGCATTGTTTACATATCTTTGAATATTATTGTATACATTTACTAAATAGCGATTATTTACTAATTGAGACTGCAGGCAGTTTTATTTTTGGGGTAGTTATAGGGACTGCTATCAAGTTAGACAGCTATCAAGTTAGACAGCTATCGAGTTAGACAGCTATCGAGTTAGACTGCTATCGAGTTAGACTGCTATCAAGTTAGACAGCTTTGAATATAAGCTTATATAAGCACTTGTTGTGTTGCGCAAGAAATTTGTTAAATCAATCGAAAACAGCAAAGTCCCAAACAAGCGAATGAAACAGCTTTATCTCAAGATGATCTTCGGTTAAATATTGTTCATAAATGAGTTACTTTTAAAAAATTTTATCATTACCAACATTCCAAGTGATCTCTTGTGTTTTTATTTTGTTGTTAGAGATGTAACTAATATAGAGTTTCTGATTTACTAATGGGGTATTTCATAGATCACGGTTGACAATTATATTTAGATAATGGTTTTACTCATTTTTATAGTGTTGTTAACTTTATTTTCACTTTTATCCAATGTATTGTAAAAATGCAACTCTATGTAGTTTATAACTATCTTAATATCACATTAATTAACTTAACATTCAAATTGTATTTCTTTCTATTATTTTCAATCAATTGTCCGAAATTTATTGTATTTTGAAAAAATTGTGACCTCTCATGCTTACTGTTATGCTGTAAAACTGTAAAGAATCGTGTGATCATATAATAACTAAATGCAGTCTTTGTGATTCCTCATTTGTATTTGATGTATAACTTGCAATAAATATAAAAACATTTGAACCTCTACTAAAAACTCATTTTAAATGCATGGAAATCTACGACTCATATACTAAAAAGTCAAGCGCTTTAGTAAACAATTATCTGTAAGTATTAATACTTGAAAACCTAATACCTTTGATAACTTATCTGAATGATTAAAGAGTAGTATTCATTATTGAATTATTTTGTGCTCATCTTTGACTTGTAAGTTCTGAAGTAGTGACTGAAAGATTGGTGAATAGTATAAATATCAGATAAAACACTATCTAAAGTTAGTCATTTGAGTCATGTTACTTGAGATGTTTCTGAGAAATGGTTAATGAAAAAATGCAAAGTCGTATGCGTTTGTTTTTATGCAAAATTCTACAGCGAAGAATCTATGACTTATTCTCAAGCAAACAGTCTCTATTGTTCTGCTTTGCCTTCTTCTGTATGACATTAATAGCAGTCTTGCATATCCTGGAGGTAATTCACATAAGAATCAAATAATCAAAAAGTAAAGTATATATCTATTTATAGGTAAATTTAAGTATTAGATCATGACTTTCTTGAATAATTTCAGGTTTTATTAGTTTGGAATCAGCAGAGCATTAGTAGGATATACGACCAAATAACCGATAATAAAGCAGACTATCAAAGCTTTTCATGTCTTAATTTCCCTATTGATGCTGTTTACACATGGGTTAATGGAAGTGACCCTAAATTATTGGAACAATTATCGAAAACTAGGGAAGAGATTCAATATTCAATCTTAACATCAGATTGCAATGAAAAGAGTTGTGAACTTAACGATCAATGTATAGAAACTCCGGTAGTTTTTATGAGACCAGTTGTACAAAATCCACATAAAATATTTTCAAACGTGACTAAATTTGAAAATTTCAAAGATAAAGGAAGTCTTATTTATTTCTCAAGTATCTCTACAGGTAACTCAGCCCAAGCCAATGAAGCGCATCCGACTCTAAGCTTTATTTTTATATATACTTTTTACAGCTAGAGAGCAAGCATTTAGATGTGTTTTTTACTATAATACCACCACTTACTCGCTCACTAGAACTCATATAATACTTGGAAAAGAGAAGAATAGCATTGAAAGCACTGCAAAGAGTGAAGTTGCAATTTCAGCCGCATCTATGATTCTACTGCATGGCATTCCAGAGAATACTACTTCTAAGTCAAAACTACTCAGATATTTATCACCTTTTGCTAGAAAACAAGTGGATATCATTAATATTTATGATGACAGAAAGATAGCTTTGCTTAGCATTAAAACCTCTGCAATTGTGAATGTAAATAAAGTGATACAAGCATTAAGAATTCGATTCGACAAAAATACTCAAATATTTGGACAATCGATCAAAATTGAGCATCCAATCGATCTCATGCTTGCAAATGACAAGTTTTTAAGTCAAAACCATAGAATTGATGATATGTCAGAGAGTAGGTTTGCTGACAATCAGGAGCTGAGATACTCATTGAGATCACTTGAAAAGAATGCTCATTGGATTAGAAATGTCTATATTGTGACAAATGGTCAGATCCCTTATTGGCTTAATTTACAAAATCCAAGAGTAAAGGTTATTACTCACGACGTAAGTAATTAAAGCATCAATTTTTAGTTTTCACAAAATAAAAAACTATTCAAAAATAGACCAGAAATTGCTTTTCAGGAAATATTCACAAATAAGAGCCATTTGCCGACATTTAGCTCACCAGCTATTGAAACGCATATTCATAGGATTCCTAATCTTTCAAAAAAGTTTTTGTATCTAAACGACGACATAATATTTGGCAAACCTGTATATCCCGAAGATTTCTACACACAAAGTAAAGGTTACAAAGTTTACTTGTCATGGCCTGTGCCTAATTGTGCCGAAGGATGTCCTATGAATTGGCTCAAAGATGGATATTGTGATCAGGCCTGTAATTCTTCAGCATGTCTTTGGGATGGAGGAGATTGTGATAAAGATAAAGTTGAACAATACAATCAAAATAATAATTTGAGACCTATTCTAAGCGGAAAAAATAGATTTGATCGAAGGTATTCTGAAACAAAATATGGAAATCAATATTGTAGTGTTAATTGTGTCGACAGTTGGTTGAGTGACAAGTTTTGTGACCAGGTCTGCAATAATAAAGAGTGTGCTTTTGATTTGGGTGATTGTGGGACACAAAACTATAATTTACTTTATGGCATTGCATTCAATCAAAAAAGACATTATTATTATTTTCCGTCCAATGTGTCTGCAATTTATTTTAATTTAACTCAATTTGTTTTAAATTCAAATTTAGAGATAACTGAAATCAATTATGAAAACAATAGTTTTGTTCGCGCGTCAGCTATGAATTTGAATCACAAGACTTTGACATTTCTTTTTTACCCAAATAGTGAAAAAAGTAATATAAACATTACTTTGAGAGGATTGAAAAACGGCTCTGAACTTGTTATTAGATTTGAAGCTTTTGTGAATTCTGATGTGAAACATGATACAGACAATGCCATGCGAGAAGATTTGGCTGTTAACGATATCATTGAAGAAGAAAAAGAAAATGATTTAAGAGAATCTGATTACTATAGAACGAACAGTACTTCAAGTACTACACATAAAATCAGATCAAAAACCTCATTGAAATTTGAGAAACAATATCCAAAAATATTACCGATCAATGAAACACAATTCAATTTATCTTTTCCCTGTGTTATAAACACTGATGAGCTTCCACTCGAACTTAAGATCAAATTTGAAGACTTGAACCTAAAGTTGAAAAATGGATTGTTAACAGAGAAAGGATTAAAGAATTTTCGCGGAAGACTAATACAGTTGTATATAAACAATTTATGCAACTTTGAAGCCACTGTGAGAGTGTTTGACAAATCGATCAGTGCTTTCGAATGGGAAAAGCAATCGACTTTTGCTGACATAGAAAGATCTATTTCTTCAATTGAGATGAACAACAAAGTTGGCGGAAGAGTATATACCAGACATTTAATGGATTCTTATGCAGATTCATTGAGACACGTCAATCAATTATATAACCAAGTTTTCGGTATTGAGATGCGTAAAGTGCCCGCACATATGTCTCACTTCATTGATGTAGATATCATGTCAAGACTTCAAAATACATTTCCTCATTATTTTGATATTACTTCATCGCATAAAATCAGGAGTTCTAATGATATGCAGTTTGCTTTTGCTTATAACTACTTTTTGATGAGTGAACTCAAGCAAATTAACTTCTCCGATATATTTGATATTTATGATGTCGACAGTTCAGGGTATGAAAGAATTTCGATATAATTAAATATATTCCTATCAAACTCATTATATTTTATGATTAATTAAAGAAAGCTAAACATCCAAACAGCAAAAGTATGTTTTACTATACATACTATACTATACTATACATGTTTTGTATATTTCTTATAATTAACTGAGTCTTATATTAAATTTTAATGATTTATTAATACAGAACATGGTCTCATCGAGAAATTAGAACAGTTATGGTAAATATATATGATCTGCCGTTGAAGACGGAGTCTATAAATGATTTTTATGAAATGATCTTATTTTGCTCTAAATCGAG
>JAQGCH010001263.1:0-16489 GCA_034699485.1 Nanhermannia elegantula | reverse complement strand
AAAGTCCAAAAACTAAGTGCTTTAAAGAAAATTTAGTAAATTTAACAATGCTACTATACAGTAATAATAAATTAGTAACATTTATCAAAACAGTACATCAAATACATCGAATATACGAAAATTTTGTTCTTTTAATAGCATATTATAACTAGTGAGTGAGTTTTTTTCGTTAAATAAAATAAACCAAATAAAACACAACAAATATAAGTAGTAGAGAATTTCGTTAAATAAATAGAACGAAATAAAAAGATATTTCAGACGTATTTTTAAAATAATTTTCGATATTTCACGCGTGTTTTGATTAGCGTTTGCTATTTTTCTATAATTAAATGCCAAAAGGAAAACATTGAGCGGAAAAATAGACTAAATTATATCCTGATTTGAGTTTTAAAAAGCAAAAGATAATCTAAGCTAATGGCGAAACATCTGTTGAAGAAGTTATATTTTGCAAATACAGTTCCTATGAAGTAAATATTAACTGACCATCAGATCTGGTAAGACTTCATATGAAAACAGATAAAAACGTGATAAACAAATAAAACCAATTTTGCATTCAATTTATTAACGATAAACAACAAATTCGTTAACCAAACTATAATACCATATAAAGCATACGAAATTTTTGAATAAAATAAAACAAAATAAACTCACTCACTAATTATAACTAGAGATCGCCATTAACTGATTAAATCCTTTTTGACTAATTAAACCCACCATTTTAGCCAATTGGGAAATTTAGTTCAAAAAATTAAACCCATAAAAACCAGCTTTTGAGGGTTGGGTAGAATGTTTGTGCGCATAAGTCACTTGCTTTTTGAAAGTGATTTACACGGTTTTGTTTGAGACATTCTTTGTTAAAGTGATTGTTTTGTGAAATATTCTAATCTGGGTTCAATTTTTATCAAATATTAATGTATTTGTGATATTTATGCAAAATATATGAATACCAATTGAACAAAATTTTTTTATGTAAACTGGTGGAAAATTGATATTAATGATGCACCTTAAATGATGCTTTGTTACAATACATAAAAGCCTTCTTTTTAAACATCTTCAAAAAATACAATATTGAAAATTTTTTGTTGTTTAAAAAGTAGGCTTTCATGGATTGAAACAAAGCCCCATAGGAGGGGCTCAATTAAAATGAATTTTCCGCCAGTTTTACTAACTTTTAATTATTAAACCCAATTAAACCAGTTTTTGGTAAAATTTTATTAAACTAATTAAACACAAGTTTTTAGCAAAAAATGAAACCAGTTTTAGGTGATCTCTAATTATAACACGTTAAAAGTTTAAAAGTTTGATAAATATAGGCTAATCTTTAGCCTATAGCATAAAATCACTTTGAAGATCAATTATTTCTAAAAAGGTTCAAAGTTTGCGTATGTATTAAGAGGTGATTAACCAAAAAAGAGTTTCTTAGTCTTTCTATAGCTATCAAAATTTTGCGATCGTTACCGAAACGGAGTTGCTTTTATGAAGAGAACCATAAATTTCTCATTTTCTGCATCTGCTCTTCGACTCTAATTAAAGCTTTACCATAAGAGAGCGAACGCAAACACAAATGTAAAGAGTATTGCAGCAGTGCTCGAGTTTGTTAGTTTGTTGATCAATGAAACATCTTAAGTAAACTGATAGCAAACATGAAGATATCTATATCTATCAGAAACTCACGTGTCATTTGCTTTCCAAGAAAAAGTAAATATAAGTTTTGTTATATTTTGTCTATAATACAAAACAAGTTGAGTCATATTCCACCTATTAGTCAAAGTTAATACAATTAAAGATTAAACAATATTAATGGAATTTCAGAGTTATAAATGGATGAACTTTTGGCCCATTTATCTCATAGTTTCAGAGTTTGAGTTTAATTTTTGAAAACTTACTGCTTCTGTAATTTGGCCAAAAGTCTCTATATCGTGAAAAATCTTTATAAATATAACTAAAAGTGTGAGTTAAGAGTTTAAGAACAGCTTTTAATAAATTTGAAAATGATTTTATTTTACAATTTATGCACTAGTTTTAAAATTTACGAGAAATTAAAATATTAGAAAATGTTATATAATTTATATATTTAAAATACTTAAATAAACGCAATTAAAGTTGTGATTTATTATTTAAGCAAAATTTGTGCAGAGCTCGTTAGAGTTGAGGTAAATTGTTGGTGTCATTTCATTTTGCTGAAAGTTGCTTAAAAGAAATTTTGTTTAACTGCTATTTTATAAGATAATACCTTTAAATAAAAACAAATTTGAATTCAAATGCCGGTATTAACATAACAAGTAAATTTTAAATTACTATACAAATAAGTAGCTATGCACGCACCAGTACAGTACAGTTTTACACATACTTAGAGACAATGTATTGAGGATTTTTATTTTTCTAAAATCGGTGGGTTTTTTCGGGTTTTATTTTCAAAAGCTTTATTCAGGTACTTTTCGGGGTTTATAATGAAAATTCACAAAATTTTTATAATTAATGATTGGAAAAATTATATTCAATATCACCATTAAAATAAAGAATTGTATTCATTTGCAAATTAGCAATACTAAGACTAGTTCTCTTAAAAATGCAATAGAAAAACAAGTTTAATGTTGTCAATTCTAAGAAATAAAGCTATGCATGTTTATATTTTTAGATTCAAAGATAACTTTTTCAGCTTAAGATTGTTAATTATCGGAGGAATTCGGGTTAAACCCAAAATATATGGTGAAAAGTCGGCGGGTTTTATCCGGTTATATCGGGTTAAACACGAAAAACATTGTTTCTACACATACTGTACATGGGCAAGCTCAGAAACTTTGGGTGGGGGTTCATTTATGGATTTCTTGAAAATTTGAGGGGGGTGGGGGGTCAAAACTCTCCGGTTTTCAGGAACAGTTTTTCTCAAAGCTAGTTTTCCTGCCAAAACATAGCCTTTTTTGACATACAATTTGGGGGTGGAGGCGGGAGGTCAAGCCCTAGGCAGCCCTACGCCTGCCCAGGTATGGTTTAACATGCTTTGTGTTTTAAAAATATGACTTTAAATATTATAAGCACTTCGAGAAATTTTCTAAATGAAACTCAGTGAAAGTGGACTGTAATCAACATTTCTAATTCATAATCAATAAATAAGAGCACTTTATTTGATTAGTTTTTAAATTGTTGGCAGTCATTATTCATACAAATATAATAATTTCAATTAAGGAAAAGTATTCATCAGCCATTGATAGCATGCAACTCATTTATGTTAAGCCTTATCTATTTTGAACTATTTTATAATTACTTCATGCTTTTGAGATGGTTTTGACCTGAGGACAGCCAATGTCCAAATTGAGACAATTCATATTTTTACAAATTAAAATACTAAAAAATTATAATCATATAAGAATTTGGACCAGAATTTTGATTAAGAGAAAAATGAATTTTCAATTATTATTTGAGAGAATATGGAATAAAACTTAAATCAATTAATTAATTTACTTTCTTAATGATTGAATACGTCTGTATTTTATAAAACAGTAAATTGAGATGAAACTGATAATAAAATAATGTCATTGTTTTACTAATTACACGAAACCCCAAATAGCTTATGAAATTTTGAACGAAGCATTAGTTTATTTTACTATCGTTTTGCTCTTTTTTTATTGCCTCTATATTAGGATTAATAGCTGTTGGCATTTATTATAATCGTGTAATTCAGCGACTGAATTAATAGCCACACTAATGAACAGTCGAGTAAGTCGTGAACGACACCACATTATTCTACAATATTATACGTAAGCTGTATTGTATTGTGACATTTTTTTACCCAAAACATATGCCAACAAAACTGCTATTATCTTTTCCTTAATGATTTGTTCAAATATGTTCTCTCGTAGTATATCTTTTTTGATAATAAAAATATTATTCTGCGCGCATTCTAATGATATCTATTCTGCATTATGTGTTCGTGCAATAAAATTGCCATTCATTTAGTTAAAAGACATTAAAATGTCGAATGATTTAATTGACTCGACTCTATTAACTTCTGCTAAATATTGTATTAGTTTAAAAAAAGCTAAAGCTGTATTTATTATGCATAGTACTCACTCTTGTCTCATGTTGTGCTGGGTCTGTATATCGGACATTAAACACTATAAGTTTATTTACTTTCTCTGTTCTTCACACTTCTTTCATAAACTGATCATTAAAATATGCTATTGTTCTCAGTGATTCTCAGACTAGAGCAGTGGTTCTCAAACTTTCTCTCTGAGTGACCCCCAATTAAAGTTCAAAAATTTTAATGACCCCCGAAAATTTTATTTAAATTTTTATTGATTTTTTATACAGTTAATTCGAACATTGAGCTTGTTTATCTAACATGACATATCTATTCTTGGATTTATTCTCGTCAGAGCTAGTCTCAGATCATTCTCAACTCATATTCTTGATCTTTGTTTAGTTTTAATAGTTGTTAGAGCAGAAAAACTCGTTATAATTTTGATTTTTTCACTCAATCCATTTCTGTTTCATAAAATTGAAGTCAAGATTGTATTACAAAGACTTGGATTACTTTTCATGAAAGTGAATATTTCATTAAATTGAAAAATTTAATATTTTTAGCAAAATTTCAATTCTTAAAAATTCAGTCTATGTATTAAAACCTTCAGCGACCCCAAAAATTTGCTTCACGACCACTGGTCGCGACCCCCAGTTTGAGAACCTCTGGACTAGAGAACCAAAAACAGTGAAAAATAGTTTTTCACTTTCTCAACTTTGACTTTCAATTCATTTCATTTGACAGAATTTTTCGATTTTCACTTTGGTTTCGCTTTGACTTTCGGTTTTACAATATTCTAAAAACAGAAGTTTCATAAGCAATGTATTGTAAGACATTTAATTTAACGTTCAAAATATTAATTGAGATTTGAATAAATAGTAATTTTTTCCTCAAAATATGAAGAGATAAAAATGATTTGTAAATATATAAAAATGCACCATAATATTTATCACAATCGTAAATTGGATTTCGATTGATATTTTAATAAAATTTTTAATAAATTACTCAATAAACTCATAAGAATTAAACATTTTAACAATAAAACTATATTTTGTCTTATTCAACATGAATTTACTTATGCGCGGAATGAATTTTTCAATATTTGGCGTATAAGGCTGTTGATCCTGGCTTGCGCCACATAAAAAAATTAAATTTCGGCAAAATTGGGCTTAAGCTTACGCTTACGCCCAAAAACGTATTCACTAAGTATACATAAGGCATGGGCTTTAGAGACACTCTACACATAGATAAAACGTAGTACAGCAATCTTACAGTAATTTGTCTGTAATAAGTTTACATAATTTAAATTATAAGTTTAATTAATTATTTATGAATTATGAAAGGGATAATTATTTTCAAACTTTAAGACTGAGATTATATTTTAGATGAAATTACAAATTATACAATTATAATAACCATTAGTATGTAAAATAAACATGAATTTGCTCAAAGATTTATGTTTCCTTTATATTTTAAGTTTTATTTTTGCTTTAAAGGAGATTTAATACAACTTTAATTAAGAATAATCTTAGAAATAGCAATAAATTTGTTATACTGGTATTTCCACAATAATTAGTGGTTTGCAAAGATATAAGAGATTTTATTTTTTAAAAATTGGACTCAGTTTTTCTATTCTTCGTATTTTGTTTCTGTCAAATTAATCCAATTTATTTTCTTGTACAGTAACTGTTTTAAAACATCGAAATTTTAAATTTTAGAATTCTATTACGCGTCGGACGGTTTCAAACTAGAGTTGAAAGTCAATGAACTTAATTTATTAATTTTATGCATTAGTTTTATTTTACTTTTAATTTTTCAATAATCGAGAAGTTTGTGAACTTTAAAAATAATTTCTCAAATTAAAATTTGGTATAAAATAGTTTCCATAATTTTAGAGAAAATGAAAGAATATTTACTTTTTATTTCTTTTTCTAAGTGTAACTAATCTTGTAAAGGCTTTCAATTGAATTTTGATAAAACTGCTAATCTTTTTGATATTTTGATATACAGAGTATAAAAAGATAGAATAAAATGAAGAGACATCAAAAGAACTTTATATCACTCATATAAAGCATACTTTTTGTTAAAACACATCAATAAAAAAAGCATTTATCAGTAGTCTTCAAATTATAATTTGTTTTGTGATTTTAATTATAAATTGAATTGAATTTTTAAACAAGTATGCTATTGATTTGTCATTTTATTGATTCTATACCGATAGAATTTTATATTAAATATTAATTTATTTCTAAATTTGAGTATTTTGCTTTCTAACAATACAATGAGTTTAAATATATTAACTTTAAATATATTAGTATTTTAATTATTAGTTAATAAAAAGTTTTCTCGTTTTCTATGCTTATCACAAAATTTTTAATTTTTTTCACGAAAACATATAATGATAAGACTCGTCTAAATTAATAAAAAGTTCAATTGCAAGCCATTTTTCTCGTATCTGTATAGTATCAGATAATAAAGCATTAAATGATATCACGAAGGAAAGTGCAATTTCTATATAATATCTTATTCATTCAGTCTCTTCTTTATTACAATTTCTGAAGTACAAAACAGAACCACTTTGTCCTTATCCATAAAATAGCATTTACTCTCTCTTTCTCTCTGTCTCTTTCTATATGTTTCTGACTCTTTCATTGAGTCTTTACTCTATTCTGTTTCTATCAATTTCTAGCACTGACGCACTGATAGAACCATTAACTTGAATTCCAAGTTTACTTTAAGATTAAAAGAGCGCGTTTTAACATACTATACAATAATAACACAACTGTTATGCATGGATGAGACATGTTCTGTACTTTAATGAAAAATGTGAACCATTTCGTGATAGGTTCGCATTAAGCTTAGAATAAGGTAACGTAACTCAGTTGATATTTTTAGATGGAATAATTCATACAAATCTAATTGATTGGCGGCAAAGCTTAGCAGCTCTGAAATTTTCTAACATACCTTTTATGTATATATAGCAATTCATTTTATAATGTTTATAATGTCTCATTTTCGTGTCACCGCTTGAATTGTTCTTATCTTTTAATAATAGCAAAGAAAATGGGAGAGTTATGACATTCCTTTATAAAATAATTGCCATTTATTATCTGATAAGTGATTTGAACTAAAATAAAAAGGAAACAAAATGATGATGTGATTACCTTATTTGCCTTATTGCTTGTTTTATTTAAAGTTAAGAATTTGTGATCTACTTCGCTGAATGATGACAAACTCGATCAATACGGTAATAGTGTAACAATACTCAAACGACTGGAACACAGCAGCGAAGCTTTTTGTTATATAACAAAATCTTTTTATATAAACTCAACACAATTGGTATATTATTGTGTTATGTCATGCATCAGAAATATTGATCAATAGCAAATTCGTGCATTTCATTTAGTTTGTAGTCAGCATTTTCACCATTTTATTGTTTCTTAATGAATAAAGAGAGGGCTGTTCATCAAGTAATACTAACTATTGCATAGGAATCTCATTGGACTCACTGTTTTTGAGACAAGCTAAAGTACGAGCAGGGTATTACTCCCCCAAAAAATGTTTTACATACTAAGCCATTATTTTGCATACAAATTGGCCCAAAACTATGTTAAGCCTATTGTCCTCTGAGATCCTTTTGGGAAGCGAATTACATGATATACAGTAGTATACAGTAATACTATACGCGCATACTATACAGTAGTAGCAATTCTACCACTACTAATGTATGCGTTGGCTCTTCAAAAGGATTATTTGCAAATCTAACATGTATTTGTCGCACATCAAAGTACCAGAAATGAGTTAATACTAACTTAGTTTAGTGCTAAAGTTTAATACTGTTTCTGCATTTTCTTTTCTTGCCTTTTGCATATGTTTCTGTTCCATTATCACAAATACTACCTCTTCTGACATGTGTTAAATATTACTAAAGTAATACATCACTTGTTTCTTATAACAGCTACTTTCCGCCAACTTAGTCATCAACTTTTTCGGGTTCACTCTAAGTATCACATAATTGTATCACAAGAGCATCACTTGAGTCAGATAAGCAACTGTTTTGACTCCTCAAATGCTGCTTTCTTACAACACATTATCATCTTATATGATAAATGTGTGCTTTCTTTTTGAATCAAAAAATAATAATAAAGATTAAATGTTTCTAAGAGAAGTACAATCGGCCAATTAAAGTTTGTCCGCATCATCCAGGAAATGATGCCGAAAGATAAGGGTTTCAGATATAATTCAGTTTTGTATCAGTTTATTGAGATTAATATATAAGTTCATAAAAAGTCAAATATTAACTCATATATAGCTTACTTATCAATCTTATCAAAAAGACTCACAAAACTTATATTTAAAGGTTTAATAATAAACATATGAAACCATAACTTATGAGTATTTGAGTGTTAGTTCTCTTATCAGTTTCATGAGTTTGAACTAATTTGATATTTTGAATGACTAAAGCTTATTAATGTCTCGTCCCTTAAGTTTTATCCCTACGCATCACTGGATTTCCCTGGATTTGGACAAACTTTGTTTGAGTGACTGTACTTTACTGTTACAGTACGGTTATGAATAGCACTCTTACTTATATATGAATTTAAAAATTCAAGAATGGCATAAAATAATTTAAAAAATAAATCTTAAGTAAGAATATCTTCTTTTATTAAGCCAAGAAATAAAAATCTTGTTTTCAAGTCTATCCTTTCAAAAAAAATCAAAACATATTTTATTAATAGTAGAAAAATTTCATATTAGAGAATTTGCTTGAATTTTATGAAATCAAACTGTATAACAAAATAGATTTGAAATTAAATGATGTTTCGGTTATATAATAGTTTCTATCTATAATATGCTTTTCGTGATACTTATAATAGCCACGAACTAAGCTATCGAAAGCCATAACCGGCATACTGTGTCAATGCTGGTTTAATGCAGGGCTAATATTTAGAAATTCTTAAATTTTATGGGTTAAACTCATTAGATTTTATTAGTGATGATTCAGTCCCAGATTTCTATTTCAGTTTCAGTCTTCGAGACTAACCAACACTAGATCTTATATCAATAGATAATATTTTCTATTAAATAGAATATAATATTCTATTTAATTCTACTTAAATTCTATTCTATTTAAATAATATTATTACTTAAATTTTTATCATTATTTTTAAATTGAAACACATTTAAACAATATTTTGATTAAGTAGAAATTCGATGGGGTGGGGTATCCTCGTTATGCTGACTTTGAAAACGCGATACACATTTCCTCACAAACTGGCAAATTATGAATAACTATGAAATTGACTTTAAGCTCAATGTTACAAATATTCTTGAATTTCTCAAATGACTGAAAGAGCAAAGAATTTGAGTCAAAAATGAAGAATATCTTTCTTATTTAAAACCTATTTTTAAAATGGTCTGAATGTCGGTGGGCATAACCTGCATTAGGCAAACACTGATGGGTACAGTGGTAATGAAGTTATTAAAGTAACAGTTACGCTAATATATTCTCATTTTGTCTGACAATAAATGTTTTATAATTTGACAAAAGGAGAATCAATAGAAATATTGGACAAAAATTAGTAAACAAATCACATTCGAGTATACGACAAATTATAGATTATTAAAGAATAAATTTGCAATTATGTGATGTAAATTCGAATAACTTATTACTAGTATTACTATTAAAATGTATGAAATGACAATTCTATTATAGAAGTAAATGATATTACAGTATCAGAAAAGAATAATTTTCTAATAGCATAGAATTTCTATATTATTAGAAAACTGTGCTTTTCTGCTATAGTAGTATTATGTTTGAGATACAAAGTTCAATGAGAAAGGAATAAGACTAATACTAAGTTAATACAAATATTGTGTGTCCAAAGTGTGGGTCAGTGAGCCTTGAAATGATTGGAACATAATAGGAAATGACCGGATTTGCCAAAATAAGTTTTTGTTGACAGAATGTGATTGATTGCAGTTAGGCTGCAGTGAAATTTGGTCAATATTTCTAAACATTAATTTGAAAAATGCAGTAAATCATCAAAGGGATTCATGCATTGCATTCCATACCAAATGTATCGCATTTCGCTCTAAAACTTTAATAGAAAGTCTACACTGAGTACACACTCTTTATTATACTCTGTAAACCATTAAAATAGCCTTTTATTCATCACTGAATAAAAAATAGGAAATAAATGCATGTCTTTTCAAAAGGTTTGCTTCACTTTTACTTTGAATAATTTGCTGGGCTTTGAATCGGATTTGTTCAAAAAGTAATTAATACTAAAGTTGTATAGTTTTTAATCAGCCATAAAAAGCAGTCAATGAGAAAAGTAGTTTAGAATTTTAATTAACTTGTAATCTAAGCAGAGCCGTAATAAGTGATGGGCTCACGTATAGTCCCTTCAGTTTTTTGAACATTTGGTTCTCTGTGTCAAAAGAGAGAACCAATGGCTTAGTTCTTATATAACAATTGAAAAAAGAGAAACTTTTTTAATTTTGTTCTGCAATAGAGTTTGTTAAAGATGTTTGCAATAGAGAAACTATTATTTTAACTTCAATTTTAATACGTCTTTCGACTATAAAAAGTTTAAAAAGTTTTAGCCCCCGACCAAAATTGGTGGTCACGGCTCTGGTTCGAAGTTTGCACAAAAAAATACATTAATTTGGGTTTCAATAAAAGCTTTATTTTGAAACTGGAGGTCGCGCGAGGAGGTATTCAAAGCCATCTCAGGATAACTTCTTTCCGTTTGTGTTAACTTTCCTGCAAATCATCATTACTTACGGCACACAATTCATACTCAATTATCTGTTTCTTCAAAACATTGATTTTATCGGGAAAAAACATTAAAACTACAAAAAAATTAACTTTAAGTTAATTTTTTTGAAACCATTTTAATGAATAGTGAATATTTAAAAATGAATAAAAAGCATTAAAACTACAAAAATGTGATAAGCGATCACTTATTAGCGCGAACTTTATGTAACTTTTCTCGAGTTTTAAACTTTAAAAATGGCAGAAAACAAGTGAACTCTACTTTTAAAAAAGTTATTTATTTATATATTTCGTCATTATATTTATTTATTTTAAACTTATTTTGTTTCGTTTATGATTATTAATTATTTACAAAATAAAGTTTTTATTTATTATTTATTATTTAATATGATTTTAAATAAATAGTTGTGAAAAAAGAAAACAAAACCAAAAACTAATCCAAACGTAAACCGAAAATAGTATTAAAATTATAAATAATTGAAAGCAAACAAACATCACATGAAATAAGAGATCAAAATACAAGACATCTTCAAATGGTATACGGTATGTATTCATAAAAATCATTTTTAGCGAATAATTGACAGCAAAAAAGTATCTTTTTTGAGATAACATTTATTTGACTCAAAAGTAGAGAAAACTTTAACGATAAAGAGTGAGCTTTGGGTTAGTTTTGAGTCATTATTATAGCAAAAGAAATGATTCAATAAAATAAAGTTTTATTTAGAGTCAAACCAATGGTCACTAAAGTACAGTGAAATGCTCTGAATCTATAATAAGTTAGTATTACATAAGTATTACCACAGATATAGAGCGATATATACGATACGATACATACAGCGATATATACGATGCCATACACACAGCGCTGTATAACTCTATTTATTACGTATGTATCGCACAAAAAGATGAAATGGTTTCAAAAAACATATGCTATCGATTGGTCTCTTTTTATTCATTTTTATTGTAATACTTTTATGATATGATAGTAACTTATTTTACTAATGATAGCATTATGTTATGCTATGCTCACAACCGATACTATTTGCAACTTTTTATACCCGATTCTAAACTGACGGATAGAACCATTTTTACGCAATGTTTTCAAAGCTAACTCAAATACATTTAGACATTTATTGACTAAATGTCTATCATTTTCAATATAAACATTAACTTAATATAAAATAAAATATAATTCTTTGTATATTTTGTAGCGGTTATGCCATTAAATTGAAATGAACTCATTTGTCTCTTTATGGTTTCACTTTTTTCATATATAAACCATTTGTGAGATAGTATTCACTTTGATTTGAACCTCAAATATATAACGATATGTACCCGTACTGATAGATTTGGTTTAATGTCTGCCTTAATATGTGTATAACTTTTTAAATATATCCCAAAACTGCTCTATTTTTGTGTAATTAATTAAAATGAGTTGAAACAAGACTTGTTTATAATTTATGTATTAAAGGTTTTCCCTTTTTGTAACTCTGACTGATCAGTGAATCGCTGAATCCATAAAGGATTACATATTAAAACTTGAATTTTATGGTTAAAAGTTTAGCAAAAAAGTTGGGTTCGAACGTATCATTAATTTTTTATTTCTTTTACATTTAACGCCACATCAAAAACTATAATATATGTTCTTTGACTTAAGATTATAAGTTTGATGACTTTAATTCTCTTTTTGTGGACATTTCCATAAAATTGATTTTACAAAGTTTGAAAAAATATTAATTTATGTTCATTTTTTCCACTTTTATTCATACATTCAATCCAATCATTTTTATATTATTTCTACTGTAATCACATTTTTAATTAAAAGTATCTGTTAGTTATCAATACATAGTGATTGCAAATTACTCCCTAATATACTTTTGAATAAAACTTTGCATATCAGCTAATACCTTAAAAACATCACTTTTTGTCATTTGCAACCAATTGTTTAATTAAATAATTAAAATTCAATTCAATTATTCCTTTTCTTTTCGAAAATGAGATGAAAAATTTAATAATTTTGTTGAATAATTATTTTTGATTAATTAATGAGAATTTCACATATATGTAATTCAATCATATTATCAAACCTGCAATACTTAATTATTTTCTAATGAGAAAATTGCTTATAATATCTCTGAATATACAGTATGAATGAGAAACCAAATGGAATGCATTCGTTTGAATAATAATACAAAACAAGTAAATTTGCTGTAATTTTGTTAAAACAGTCAGCATTTGACAATCACTTGAAAAGTTATAGAATTTTCATCAATATTATTATTGCTTTTATAAAATTTTTATAATCAAAATATAGTGGCATTGAGTCCCAGATGTTTGAGTCGCTCAACTGTGCTATTGAATGACCTTTTCCGGTCTGACAGTTCTCATCTCAACATACATTTGACTTTAGATATCATTTCTTTGGCATTTTCTCGATCTAAAGATTAGGAAAACGACCAAAAACTTTTTATTTAAAGTTAAGTCAAGTTTATTTAACTTTATTATTATATTAGATTTGAATTAAAAGTTTGTGTACTTTCTGAAAGGATTTTCAAAATTTATTTTATAATTTACAAGTTATCTCATTTTTTAATGCTATCGAAAAACAAAACACTTGTTCAGCAGTAGGACTATTGATAAATGAGTTAAAGTAAGTCAACCTTTATTTGGTTGAATCAATATTTAGTTTGAATAATGAGACAATTTCTCATTGTTTCCTCAGTCAAATTATATATATATAGCAAAAAATTTATTTGAAAAATAAGAAAATAATTTATTAATCAATCTGTTTTGTGGAATGTCTGATCTTTTTAGGCTCGGTTTAGAACTTGAACTTTATCTTGATTTATGATTAAAACATTTTTGTAGAAGGGTATGGATTGAAAAATAAAATTTGTTTCACTTCTCACACATTTGAATCTAAGCATGAGTTATAATTTTAATTCACAAATGAAACCTTTGATTTACATATTATATCATTTGATTCTTTCATTCTTTAAGGCTTGGCTGCCCCGAGCCGTTGTCTGAGCCTTCAGTCTGGGCATCATTGACTTAAATGATAGCATCATATATATAAATATTAGATTAATTTAGATTTGCAACTCTGATAATGCCTTTATATAATTTCCTTATTTCCTATCTTGAGTTGAAAATTACTGAATTAGATATTAGAATATCTTTTACGCTATTACTTACTTTAACTTTCTTAATAATTAATTTAATAATTCTATTTCCGAATGTATTATATATTATACTATTCTTGTTTAATAAAAACTCAAATATAAGCAATTAGACTCCAATCCAGACTTTTCAACATTTAATATCATATCTATGTCTTATGGCTTTAAAGACAGATTATTTCACTTTTAAATTTTTAGCTTTTGTTTTCAATTTAAAATCATTTTGAGTGCAATTTTCATTGATTTTTAGAATTATGACTTAGACATAAGTTAGATAAACGTTTTCATATATAGTTAATACTGAGAAGTGTAGTGTGAGTGTAGTGTTTAGTGACAAAGCTATTTCATATATCAAAATATAATGGGTTAAGCATTTGCATGTTTGATGAGAACTCGCTTAAGAATGCATTCAAATAATATAATTCATATTTAGGCTGAGACTGCATTGACATTAAAATAGATTCCTTTGAACGGTATTAGAAAATAGGCAGTAAGTCTAAAACATAGCTGAGTTGTGAGTAAAGCTCTGTAACAAATTCGATTCATTCAATTCGATGAAATATCCAATTTTCGATCTTTTATGCCTGATTGCAATTTTAGTTATGGTAAGTCAGACAACAATTTCAGTACAATAAGAGGCTCTCCTCTTACTCTTGTTTCGATCAGTTTTTTTAGTCGTTTATAGTATAGAACTTTATTTTGTTCATCCAATTCCTATTGCCAGAGATTATTGTTCATCGCTTTCGCTTTTGCTGATAAATCCACTTATTCTTTATTCCTTATTCCAAATAACATATAGACTATAGACTACATCTATTGGCAAACTATATATAAAACTATATAAAATCCTATTGTCCTAAATAACATTTGGGAGGCTTACGGATCTAGTGAATTGAGGCTCAATACTAGAATACAATACAACACAATTGATCCGCTAAAGAATGACGAACGACGCCGTCAATGAATGTGTTGTGTGTTTGATTGTCACCGTTTTCTATGACATCCTTTTTTGTCGCTTTTGTGTTTTTGACTGCGACTTATTAGACGGCATCAAACCTACCATCAAATGAACGATCAAATGAACGTTCCATATATTAAGTCGTGTCACATCAATGACTCTTCAACACATCATTCTTGTAAAAGTGGTCTAATTATGATTGCGATTCTCACCACTCACTCAATCCCTGCTCTTTTTCAAGACATTCTCTTAATTCTCAATTGTCTTTCTTTTTTATTACATTATTGTTTATCTATTTTTAACCAATCAATCAAATAGTTATAAAAATATTTAACTATTATGAAAAAATTGTGATTTTTAAATACTTAGTCCTCATTTTTAATACCAGTATATTATTTAAAGTCCATTACATTCACTTATCTTAATGTTAATTTAAAAATTGTGTTTTATATCTGTTTATTTCTAATTTTTTTTGTTTGAGATAATATATCGTCGGATTACCTTTCATTTTCATAGAAAAACAAAACAAAAAACACTTCAAAAATTAATTATTTTTTTCTGATGGAAAAGCTTATCATTTATCAAGACTTGAAATCATCACATTTTAATTTTTTAATTTATGGAATATAAGGCTTATATAATGTTCATGTGTAGTAGTGATAGAATGCGATGCGATAGAAATATCATTTCCATTCCCACTCAGAATAAATACATTCCCATTCCATTCTTAGCCATGAATTTCTTATTATTTCATTCCCAGTAAATATTTTTCATTCCCGTTATGACAGGCACTGAAACAGGGAATCGTTGTATTGACCAAAGTATCGGTGGTTTGTCGCGTAGTCTATTGGACATTACTTATATTTATTTAATAAAACTGAAATAATTGTAAAAAAAATTTTAAATTAATTCTTCATTTATTGAGACATTTACTGTGCCAGTAATTTTGCAGGTCATTAATAATTTGATTGATTTTTTTGTAGTCTCTATTTTGAGCTAAATATTAATTAGAGTTTATTAATCTTTATTCCGTCTATTGTATTGGCACATTATATAGAGTATTTCGTTAACGATCATTTTATTTTAAATGTGACACTTAATAATTTTAAATTTTGTGTTTATTAACTTTATTAATAAAGTTTTGGTAAAGTTATTAAGTTTTGCATTGCAACTATTTATTTCTGATTCCCATTCCCGCCGATTTTCAAGATTTCATTTCCATCCCATACCCATTTTTTATCACTAATGTGCAGTAATACTGAAGAAATGTCGTTGATTTAGATGATGGTGTGCTTATTTCAATATAAAATCCTGTTTTGAATCATTAAAAATTCCGAAGTAGTTCACAATTTGATTTATGAAATTAAAATTTATCACTTTTAAAAAATAAAAAAAAATAACCCTTAGTTGACGCGCCTTTGAAACGGCCAAAGGGCAGGTCTTGTAAAACAGGAGAATATCGGACTATTGCTGCAATACAAGCTGCTACAGCACTGGCACTGACTCTCAGGTAGTCAATTGGTGTGGCATCGACTTACTCCCTAACAAAG
>JAQGCH010001262.1:0-16498 GCA_034699485.1 Nanhermannia elegantula | reverse complement strand
CTTTATCAAAGCATTCCTTGAGTTAGTTTAGACACTATTTATTCAAACATTTCAGTGATTTAACATTAATATCAAATAACTGTTTCTAAAATTTTTTTCAAATTTTCGCGAATAAGTTCAGAAAGTGTTGACTCCTTTGACTCAACTCTAACTCTTAAAGACAAGATTTAAAGAAGAGTTGAATGCAATTATATGTTTGATCAAAAATAATGAATCTATTGATTTAGCGTTAAATATAAAACTAAACATAAATTTTCGATATTTTATAAATGAAAAATGGGTGACATTTAAATAGTTAATCATTATATAACCTGAGCTTACAATCCAGTTATTAAAAGTGTGAAGAATTAGTTTAAGCGTAAAAGCACTGAATTATAAGTCAAGAGATAGGAAGTGAAGTAATATAACTTTAAAAAAGACGAGTTTTCTGAACATAAGTATCAAAAAGATTAGTAATTATTTGCAATCATTTAGTATTCGCTTCATTAATACGGATGTTAGAAATGATCGTTTTTCATAAGGATTACAAATATTAATATTTATCAAACTTTCTACTTTAGTACTCGATTATTGTATAGCTTCAGGTAATAACCGGTTGTCAACACAATTACGATGCTTATTATGGATTATGTATAAAAATAAATTTCCATAAAAATTATTTTCAAATTAATATCAATTTATATTAATTTTAATTCATTTTAGAATAATTATTATTGATATTTGGTTTATAAGCAAATGATCATAAAGTAACTCATTTGCAAAGATTGTGCACACTTTAGCACTAAATAAATCATAATAATAGATCATTTTCTCCCTATGTCAGTGTTTAATTCAGAGCCATTTATTATATGTAACATCAGTTGTCAGACGTCTACTGATTGTCGGACACGGTCTACGTTGGACCTGATTGTCCAGGTTTTGACCTTTCCGTCCAGGCACAAGTTTTGACTATAACCGGGGCATAAAGTGTAAAATTGTTTAAAGTTTGAAAATGTTTGTAACTGTGAAGAAAACTAAAAATAAACACATGCTCACAAAAAGGCAATACAATGCATACAGTATAATATGTGAGCACTTTTTAAAAAGTATCTAAACAAATAAAATATAAACTGAACGATGCAATCATAATGAAATGAATTTTATGTTCTAAATACTAACACCAAAGTATTGGATTATTTAATAGGGTCTTATACTTGTATAGCTTATCCTTACAGTTGTTATTCCTATATGTTTAGAGATTTTCGACAAAAACTTATCATAAAAATGATTGATCTCTTCTGATTCATAGAAACGCATTTCATGTCTTATGAAAAATTAAAATCTAATTAATTTTTATATTTAATACATAATAAAATATATAGAAGTACTGATATTCGATCAAATCTCAATTCATTAAAAAACTCATCACAAAACGCATTAAAGAAAAGCTGTACTAATTAATTGCATTTCAATCGCTTGTCTATAATAAACTCACAGAAGCTTTACTTTTAATAAATGTACAAAAAGTTGCAAATTACAAATTATTTTTAAATTACTCAACAATTTAATTAATATAAATTAATTCTTGAATAGGAAATCACTTTTTTGGTCAATTAATTCAATAACTCTTCGAAAATGTTAATCGGTTGACTCCTTTTTTTTAAAAATTATAGTACTTTATGTAATAAAACTTAATAATGTATATTCTGAGCCATCGAGGCGTCAATTATTAAAGACTTATCATTACTGGAGTTTTTCTACTGATTTCTTGAGGCAAACCTTAACGACATCTTCTCACGAATCAATACAAGTTTATCGTGAATTTTAATTTCAACATAAACTTATATCAAAGTTCAAGCTATTATAAACTTTTATATGATGTTTTATATTAAATATATTCAAAGTTAATCAAGTCTATGAAGTTTTACTTGTACTGTAAGTATGAAATAGTTTCTATTTGTATCAAAACTAATCTATCAAACTTTGATCGCTTATTATAATAATACAGTAATAAAAATGATAGAGTTATTGAAAAGTGAAAGCACATTATTTTCAATTTAGTCGTTAACTTAATTAAGTTAAGCTCAAGAATAATGTGATTATTTTTTACAAAATATCGATAAATTATTCAAAAATATATTAATTTTCATTATTAAACTATGTTTAAAGAGTTTTATTTAAATTAGACTCATCTGAATTAATACTTTAAAACTGTACCAAAAATGCCTTCAAGTGTTGAGCATACCCTACAGGAATGCCTAATACTTGATTCCAGGTTTGCTTCAGGCAGTGGCTGTCAACACAATTACTTTGATTTATTATTGATTATGCATAATAATGATTTTAAAGAAAACTTCTATATGTTTGATATCAAATTATACTTTATTCAATTTACTGTAATCTTCAAAATTCATCATTCCTTTAATGAGAAAATGAAATTATTTTTTGATGTATAAAATGTGTCCTTACTCTGGGCTCCACATAAAAAATTCAATAATGAAAAAGCTATTATCATAAAAACTTTTTTCGTGAGGTCGACGAATCGATGCATTCGTTTGAGCCTTCTTTCAAATATGAAAAACCCCTTGATATGTGGGCGAATGACAATGAGATTTTATATTATATATTATACTTCTTTTTTCTATTAAATAAACTTAAATTAGTTTCGCAGATATTTGTAATGCAAAACTAAATGTTATATCAAATAACTTCTTCTTATGCCTCTCTTTTCTGTCACTTTCGATTATCATCTCATCCCAGAGATCGGTACATGTTTTCTAATTGTGAATAAAATTTAAATTTTCCACTTTCATTCAACACCACATGAACTCTTTTGCAAGTTTACCGCTGTCTGAGTGTTACAAAATTCAATTCTGTTCTTTTGAAGACCTCACTAATGCATTCTCATGGACTTATAGTTCAAATTTAAACCTTTCTATATTTCTATTTTTTCTGAAGAAAGATTGTAAACGGTTTTAATAACACGAAAACTCGATATAAAATGTATATTCTTTGAAGCAGTTATTTGTATGCTTAAAAATCGTGATAATGTACTGCTTGAAATGTTTGATAATTGATTTTAAATGAGTGAGCTCTAACTATTATTAGTGTATACACAATCTGTCCACAAGTTTCTTAAGTGTTTTAATACTAAAATTAAAATTATTTACAAGAATTTATTGAAGTGTTTATAATAAAGTTCCTAATGCTGTTGTATTTCTACAGATAATTGGAGTCCGCCTTAGGTTAAACAGAAGCGTAATAGTAATGCACACAATTAAACATTTATAATGATCACAAACAAAATATACAATAATTAATTTATTATAAATAGCATTGGTTTAAGGCTGTATTATTAATGAAGAGCATAGGCTAAGGCTATGGCTCGAGGCTCAGACAGTTGAACCAGAAGAGCCTGTATCCAAATTTCACAGAAAATTATGTAATAACGAAATTTTTTATATTTTAAGTTTCTTATTGGGAATATAGAGGAGTAAATCTAAAATTAAACAAATGACTTACAAATTTTTGAGCTTTTATTTAAAACAAAAATTAATTAAAAAATAACTTTATGGTATTTCATTTAAAAACATTTTTCAAAAAAATCATAGGCTCAGGAATCTTGGTTTCATAGTTATAAAATTCAGGCAGTTATAAATTTTATAATTGAAGCTCAGTTTGAGCCTATCGAGCCTGAAGAGCATATCATATATTTACTTACCGGTAAATATAACCCATTTTACTTGGATAATTATTGATAGTAACTTAACTGTTTCTAAGTTATAAACTTATAAATTATAAGTATTGTGTTTTACAGTTTATGAGTATTTAATTCTTAAGTTCAATGTTTTTTGTCTTACTTTTATACCTATGTATTAAAAAACACTTTTGATACCTTTCTGTATACAATTGTATGTTTTGAAAGATTACAGGCTTAGGCTCGAAGTTTTCTAGTCTAGGCTCAGGCACTAGCTTTTGAACCCAGGCTTAGGCTCAAAGGTTTTTGAGCATAGGCTCGCCAAGCTCAGGCTCGGGTACCTATACTCCTCATTATGTATTATATTATAATTATTATTTTGTGTACTTTGATTGAATTAAAAGTCAGTACTAAATATGTTGATTGAAAAATATATATTTAAATGTGTTTAAAAGAATGTGCGAATTAGAATCTAATTAATTCAATGATTAAATATTGAATTTATGATTTGAGTGCATGTGTTATTGTCATAAAGTACTTATAAAGTCCACTTTAATTGCACTCAAATATAAACAGAATTTTTAATAAAATGTCATTATAAGCAAGTTTGAGTCAATTGAAGTTTATTACAAAACTAATCTCAAACTTTATATTAATCATAAATATTTTCTATCTATAATAAAATCATCAAATTCTTCCTGTATTTTATAAATAAGAGCTTACGATCAGTTGTCAATCATATCTCTATATTTCATGAATAATTTCAATATAATGTGAAGAGATATAGCCTTAAAGTTCTATAAAATATAACAAAAATTTGTTGCTATACTATTCTAACTTATATGCCATAGACGTCATAGAGAGCCAAAAAAATCTTAAACTTGCTTTGAAACAAACTTGAGATGCAGTTGCGAATAAATTATGAGCGCCAATAACAGCCTGTTCTGCTAATGCAGTTTCTAACTATTGATACGATCCGAAAGCTTGAAAAATGCATTTTTGCCCTCAAGTTGAACAGTAATGAAGCAAAAAGTAATATTTTTTCACACTCTGACGGTTTTTCCTTATAAAAAAATTCTAATTACGATTTCGATTGATTGCTATTTATAATAGTGAAGTATTTACTCCCGAAATGCTTTCATGACTATTATGATCTTTATTTTTTATTATAACTTTTTAAGAATTATAAATGACTTTCTGTTAGCATTAAATTAAAAAAGGATTCTATTGGAAAATATTTTGATTCAATTACGATAAAACATATGTTAATCTCACTCAAACGTGTCATAACATTATATAATTGGTGAGCATCTTATTGAAAAAATACTAAATATGCAAAACAAAGCAAAAAAGGACATATTTTAGTTCTTTAATCATCAGTGCAGTACTTTATCTGTTAAGAAAATCTTACTTAACTCTTAGCTAATATATATTTTTAATTATCAATGTTCTACAGCCATATTAACTATTCTTATACTTTATTTTTTATTTTATTTAATAGCTATTCTGTAAGATAAGGTAAATTTTTATAGCTATTCTTCAGTATTATGGCTTAATTATTACTGAATGCTATACAAGTTTAGTTTAAAGTTGTGAGGTTATAAAGGTTATAAAGGTTAATAGCGTTCAGTCTTTAACTATTAATTAAAATTGGAATCAGTAATGAGTTCACTTTGATCAGTGATACACAGAGTTATTCTCTATTAATTTAAACTTAAAATAAAACGCAACACTGTATTCGTGAAAAATATGAGTTACAAACGTAAAGTTAGCTTCAACTCAAATATGTCTAATTTTTGCCATTTATTAAAAGAAAGTTTTAATTTTGATTTTAATATCAAATTGAGAATAATATTTCGTTTCTTACACTCAAAAACTTATAAACTTTGAGCAAATAACATACTGCGCGGTATCAAATACAATGGGTTCTATTGTATTTAATATATTGAATAGAAAAACCCGATCCTAAGCATATGTAAATAATTCTATCGAAGATTAATTTTTCATTTATAATAATTATTAAAAAATGTTTATAAATTGAAATCACGATTTTTGGTCGAACGGGAAGAGAAATTATTCTTCTAAAAACCTTTTTCATAAAGCCCTTGTCATGAAGGCTTACGAGAATTCGCTGAGCGAGAGAAAAATTGAAGATTAACTCCGTGAAGGGAAGTCTTATTTATCAAATACTTGTATATATTTATATTTTATTAATGAAAGAAATACTATAAAATGAGTTTCGCTAAACAGTTAATGGAATATATTTTTCAATATTTCTAATGGTATAATGTGTTGTGCAATTTCCTTATTATCATTGTAGTCATGTATTAGACACGCAAAACTACATTAACATTCTTAACTTAATGTAAATTGAAATAACATGCAAATACATCATTGAAACAATTCTCTTATTAAACATTTGCCGAAATACTAAACAGAGGCATAACCAATATGTTTTTATTTTCAAATAACATAACTCTGATTAACAAATAAATTTAGCAGAAATTAATCTTAAAATTATTATTTTTATGTATATTAGAAAATAAATTTTTCATAAAAGTCAATAAACTAAGTTATAATTTAAAATGTAATTCAATATGAATTAAGATGAATTATTGAATTACGCCACTGTTGCAAAAGGTGGTTATATTTTATGGATTGAAAATGAAGAAACAGTGTATTTGCATAACGAATACATAATATAATATTTATATATAGCAATGATTGTGATTGAGCTAAAATTGTATAAATCAAATTTATGGCGTAATTATCTCAGTGTCTACATTTGGCACCTTTTCTCTTATTCTTCTCGTGGGACCACCAGAGTAGTAATCATTTTCATTGACGCTTCATTTCCTTACAATAATACAATCAGTTTTGTGGCTTTCAAGACTGCATTCCAAACCATTCCAAATGATAATTCCTATACAGAAGCGAACCCTCTGTGCATTTGAAACTTTTATCGTGTTGAGCATCAACTCACGATTATGTCATTCTAACTCCACGACTGCATCGTTTTAGTCCATAGTTTATGCATAAGATTTTCCCAGTCGTGAACATCCCCGATGTCTCCAACCATATAAGAACTGGGCCTCATATTTGAATTGTAGAGCCATTCTCTTAACCTTTTATCATCGTATGAATATTTTAAATTAAGGGGAAAGTGTTGAATATTAAGACTGGCGGTGACAATGCCTGTTAGGAAAACATCATCAATTCTGAGCACTGGTCGTATTCGATGCGCTGCTTCGTAAATGTCAAAAATAATGTCCAGAGTGAGAAAATATGCAACTCCTGAACAATAACTGGGATAAGTATCATAAGGATATTCATCTAAGGAAAGGCTCCATTTGCCAAATCTTTTTGGTAAAGTTCCTTCTGGGAAGAGGGAACAGGCAATTATATCTCGTGAATAGTAATTGTCAGTTGAACTATAGAAGGTTTCCCTGAGAACTTTCACAGCTCGGAAAATGTCAATAAACGCGTCGTCATCTGCTTTCATAATAAACTTGGTTGTATTGCAGAAATGCAGAACCCATTTATAACTGGTTAAGTGTTTATAAGTCAAATTCTGGTACGAATCGATGAATTTTGCCTGAACTAAGTCTCTGTTCATGTGGTACTCTCTTTCTAATTGGTGTTGAACTCGAGTGTCGTTCACGACTAGACCTATTATGAACACTACTATTACTTTATATCCATTGACATCTTTTAATGAGCCCCAAGTTTTTCGGATGACATCTCGTTTTATGAAGTTTTTAGGCGAAGAGTGCACTAATGCGACTAGAAATGGTTGACTTATACCAGAACTACGCCAATCACACATATGGGACCCGTTTTTGATAAAATCAAAATCATTGATGTCAAGCAACTGATGAAAGCTGACAGAAGAGCGCCATTCACTCACTTGAAGACCTGTTGAATTCCGCTTTAAGTGAAAGACCGGCTTAAAGGGTTGCGGTAACACATTATTTGAAGAAAATGGTGATGGATTTGATACTGATATGTGATTATACAACGATTTGCCACCAAATCGATTATCGTCTAAATTATTATCGATCATCAAAAGGAAGAGAAACAAAAATAAAGGCACAAAAATAGCCAACACTGCTACATAGCGTAACCATCTTTTAAACCATCGCATCTCACTTTCATGCTATGTTATGAATGGTAGACAAAACTCACTCAAAACTAAATGTCATATCTGTTAAAAACGAATCAAAAAAATACACCAAAACCATCATATGATTCACATTTACTTCTTATTGGAGTTATTACTGCAGAAACTCATGCAACTCGTGAGTCAGTAATATTAACTATTTTTAGAGCCAATAACTTTTACTACTGCTTGAACTTCAGCAGAACTTATTTATGCGCGCACTTAACGGACATTTATTTATTGAAGTACTTGTTTTTCTTATTTTTCTGCCTGACCTCAACTTCTGGCTTATATGAAGAAGAAATAAAGTTATGACCGAGCTCAGCCCAATCTAATATCGCAATATCAGTTTGTGAGAGTGTGTGTGCATTTCAGGTCTACCGGTGAGCTTCATGTAAACGCCCACATCATGTACCAAATACTGAACGATATAGAAGACCCACAGTCAACATGAACTAGTTATGAGGCGTGACTCTCTGTTCTTGGTTTTTAATACTCTTTCCTGCTTTAGTTTAACTGTTATACTATTGAATATTTATAAAATTTTAGCTGATTTAAAATTAACAGCGGTTGGCCTCATCTTCTTTACTGATGGCAATCACATAAACCAATTGCTACAAAATTTTATTAAAAAAATAAGAAAATTTTTGTAAAACATTTTGTTTAGAAAAAAGAAAACTTTATGATTAAACTTTAATAACTTATTACATAAAAGAGTAACGAAATAAATCATTTGAGAGCTTATCCGTAATACAAATCACTTGTTTTTTGTTAGTATCGAACATAAGAGTTCAACAGCCAGATTAGCAAATTATTTTCCATTTTCAACTTTCAACCTTTGAGAAGATCAATGCTCATGAAGTAATAGTAACCAATGGTATTGTACAAAATGCTCATTTACTTGTATTTGTGCAGTACTGAAAATTTAGAGAGTGATAGATGCGAGAGATAGTCACAGATATGCATTAACTTCAACTACAATTTCTTGCTTCATATTTCTTCTTAATGTCGAGTTTGCATAAGTTGTTTTTATCTAATGCTAATTCTGTTCACTATCACTGTTGGCTTAGATTTATAGCTTTAGATTAACCAATGGTTGGTCTAAAACAATCAAAAAATATTGCAATACTTGTTTAGATTTAATTGAGTACTCAAACCAAAAGACATATATTACTTTGTTCTGACATTCAGTGGTTAATTCTTTTTCCTAAATTGCTTCTACTTTAGAATCTTTTAAAGTTTCAAAATCTAGATTCAAACCCATTTATCAAATGGATATTTCATTCAACCATTTTATGTGTTAGGTTTTGAAACTTAAACAAATTTCACCCTATGTTAGCACAAAAGCTTATTTATACCAGAAAGTAATGTTCACACTCGTGAGAGAATTTCCGAGGTTTACCGAGCGTTTACCGAGCGTTTACCGAGCGTTTACCGAGGGTCAAGTCAGCAAATGTTATGGTGTCATTGGCTTTTTAATTATACAAATTAGTTTTTAAGCAAATACGCGATAATCTATGTCTAAATTTCTTTAAAATTAAACAAAAAATAAAACTTTTTCACTAAGAAAAAGGGTTTATTACTATAATTTATTTAAATAATAAAACTGTTGCGCAAAAAATATGAAAAGATGCGAAAATAATATAATAATTTGAGCTCGGGCGCCAATTGAAGCTGAAGTGATGGTTCGCTGCAGATCGCCAAACGCTCGAGCGTTGAACATCACTCATTTATATTTATATCAAACAAATAGAAATAATCGCTTTTAGTTCAAAAACAGAACATTGATTCTAAAGAAATATGAGAAAAATCAGATGTAAAAGTGGCTAAAATTGCTTTAAAAAAAATAAATTTTAAAATAGATCGAACTTATGCCTCAATAGACAGATCGCAATATTAGAGAAAAAAATTGCATTTCTCAACATTACTTTAAACATTATGATAAAAAATATTCTTTTCTTAGTTTTTTATGCCGTTGTTTACCGTTCGAATGTACGGAAAGTCAAATAAACTTTCAATTTTTGGCTTTGCTTCAGTTGAATGAAACGCTTGAGTGTTTGTCAACTAATTGAGTCTATTTTCCCAATGCCTGAGAAAAAGCAAAATTAAAATAATGATTGTTTAATGATATCATTTTCAATGATAACAAAAATGCCATTAAAGCGACAATTTATCACTACACGAATTAATGCTTTATTATAATAATGGTTTTTCACATGTCAGGCAGTTTGAATTGATTACTGGTTACTTATATAGCTGACAACTCAAACTATTCTTTTTTCAAAGCGTACACAATGCTTAGTTCTTAATTATGGGCATACTTTGCGATTAACATTAAAGAGAAATTCATAATGCATTGAAACGGCGACTTCACAGGGATTCTCAGCTACAACAGCAGTGAATAATAAATAGTTTTTATATCTTGTGAAATCTGATACCGAATTTATAACAAATGGAGTAAAAGTATAGTTATAAATTATATATAGTAAGAGTATAGCTAAAGTGTTGATCATTTGTGTGATATACACAACTTTGTCTTATCAATTAAATGGATTGCAATTACATTTGATAAGAATAAGCAAAACTTTCAATTGATATAATTTATGGCAAATTTGTAAACATTCTTAATCATAATTAGAGATAAAGTGGCAAAATAAAGCAATAAAATATGTTTACATTTCCTATTAAATTATATCTAAAAGTAAGTAATATGTTAGGTTAGGCTCCAAACCATGTAACAAAATGTGTTGATAAACATCATACATATTATACATAGAATAAATGATGATTTAACTATCTTATAAATCTTTCTGATGGTTCCACAATTAAGATATTTGCATATTTCCTGATGCTATAGACATCTTAAAATTGAATAAAACAATTCACAAGAATGCAAATAATGTGTATTAATGTATACATTATTCATTCAAAAATGATCAATAATTGAAAAAACATTTATTCTTTCCTCGAAAATCATCTCTTCCGTGAGAGTCATCTTTAAAAAGTCGTTTACAACGCTAAGTAATGCTTATACATGAGTGAAAAGCAAAAAATGTCTTCAATATTTATTTCAATTGTGCTGACTTTTATACGCCTGAGGACTAGTATTGATGTTGTTGTCTGTTCAGTGATACATAAATACCTCTCACGTATTGGACTGGTTTGAAGTGAAGCTAAAAAATTCTGACAGTTGCAGATTAATAGCGAAAGGGAGGATAAGATGAAGAAATATAATGTTTTTGATACACAATAATCTCATACTGTAGATCACAACACGCAAATGTTAGCTCATTTCGCTGGTTTGAATGGTCGCACGTTTAAATTCATTGAACGGTCAGTCACCTAATATTAAATCCTTTCGCTCGCAATATGATGATTACGGTATGAGTGTTATTGTATGATATACTGTACTTCGTGTGATATTATCTCTAATTGATCAGCTGCTGCATTGGCAATGCATTGGTTGCGTGATTGCCTTCAAATGTACATCACTTCACTTTCAATTAGCAGTAGGAAGAAGTTTCTAAAGATATTTATATTTACGGTATTATATCAGTGCAGACACTACTTTATATACCAGGAAAACGTTAGACTTTTTTATGTAATCGAAAATTCCGATACAAACTACTTTTTAATGTTGTGAAAATGATTTTTTATAAGAAATGAATTTTTATAGTGTAAACTATTATTGATACAGCTGTTTATTTATTACTTTTTATTTTAAATAAAAAATGTTGAATTTAAAGCTTCCGCATTCATTAGCAATGCCTGATTAGATTGTTTTTTATATGTCTTATTTAACAGCTTTTTTGTTCAGTCCTTATTTGAGTACAGGATTATTAATGATTGAAAGGATTATTGTTAAGTTGCAATCATCGAAATAATGTCATAGAATTGATGAATTAAAAACTCTAAAACAAGTTGTAAATAAAAGCTTAATGTATTGTATTATTGTTATTTGATGTTAACCTAACTTTGGTGTTAACAACTCAAGTAATTTATTTTGTGCCATATGTTTGAATGAACGAAGAGTAGACTGTATGACTAGTACTAAACTTGTAATGAAAGAGAAGCTGTGTTGCGCGTAAAAGATTATTGAGTGTTTCTGAGCAAGTATTCTGATTAAAGGAACATCAGTTTGCTTTCATTCTCTTCCTGGTAATTAGTGATAAGTTAAAGCCTGCATTTCTCGCATTTTGACATTTTTGTGAGCAATTCGCGTGAGATGAAAAGCTCTACAATTACTTATATAGCATTAACCAATAATTACTTGTTAAAGGATTTTAAAAGAATTGAAATTCACTGCAATAACAAATATATTGATGGAATGCCATTGGCCTGAATGACCACTTATAGAATTGCGCAACTGTTTGAAGTGAAATTATAAGTATTTGCAATCCAAACACGCCATTCAAACTTTAAGTAATGTTTTAGATGAGGAGCATGAATATTGCCCTAAGCATCAAGACTTTGAGTAAACAGCAACAAACTCCCAAACCATTAGAGGTTAAATATTGGATTTTTAATAGGTTTGAAAGTTGAAGGACTTTCTAATAAGACTATTCAATAAGTATTATATATCATTGCTATCAAATATAATAAATACAGTATTGTATTCAAAGAAAAAAAGAAATATAAAATTTTATCAACTTCTTGATCACGATTCACTTCACACCTACACAATGGCCCAAACTTTTTTACAGTATATATAAAATGTACATTTTCTTTGATTCAAAAATGCTTTTTAAAGCACAATAGAACTGACTTTTTTGCCATTGCATTGAATTGAAAGCACTTATTATTTTATATTAAACTATATAAAATTTTATGTGAAATTCATTTTTGACTTTTATTGTAACATTTTTTTGTTCATTTTTATATTAAATGGTCAGTTAAGGGTTACAAAGGAAAACTGCAGTTAAATAACTAAATATGGCGTTATTTCTTGAAAAGTTACTTAAATATAAGTGAAAAACTTTACATTAATTTGAGTTCAAATGAACAAATGAATAAAATGTTCAAAATTTTCAAGTTATTCTGTATTTTAACAAAGTTTCGGGTCGTGACTGTTTGAGACGAACATAATAATTGCCTTTTGCTTAAGTCACTGCCAATTTTAGCCACAAAATTGTAACTTTGAACCAATACAGAAGAATTCTTAGAAGAGAATAAAGTATACAATGCAAACATCTCAAAGATAAAGATTATTTGAATGATAGTAATTTCTATCAGGTTTTTTACATCATTGGTATTAAAATTGTGAAACCGAAGAGCAATGACAATAACATAAATAAAGAACTACACACAAAAACGGATAAATGAAGAATAAAGGAAAGATGGATCATATGATTTTGTTCGCTCCAATAGTAGCTCTAGTATTAGTCAGAAAAAATTCTGACATTCGGACAGGCAGTGAAAATTGTTCTGCAATGCATGAAATGATGAGGCACAGGCACCATAACAGGCAGATTATAGCTGTCAAAGTTGTAACTTATATTAGCAAAACAAGAATAAAGAATGCAAATGAAGGGGAACTCAATATTCAAGAGTCAAAATTGAGAGAATGCCACTTCTTGTGAAGGTATAGCTTACTAATAGAATTCATACTTTGATTGAAGTGATGCTGATTTAACTTAAATAATTTTTTAAATGATCATTTCTAACATTTGGGTGAATAAACTATTAAGTATAAGACATTTGTACAATAGTTATCAAAAATCCATGTTTTATCAGTTTTGGTAATAATCTGTGAATATAAGTTCATTTACAATGTAATTACAAAAAATGCCTTAAATTCTTCAATTAAAAAAAATGAACCCCCTCTTTGGATTCGAACCAATAACTTTATTAGTGATGGAACTTTAGGTTGGCCAACAAGTGATTACAAAAACTTTGAATTAAATATCCTACTATTTAGTAATGTATCTATATAATAATAGTAATACATTAGTAATCTTTTGAATTTTTTTTTAATGATAAGACATAAATTTATTAATGATTACATGGACTTTTGATAGCTATTGTACTGTACATCAATTCTTAATTACATTTCCTCGCAGGTAATCACATCTTTTTCACCATTACTATCATTAAAGATCAAATAACAATAAAAAGCATGTTTTGTAGAGCTTTAGTCTGTTTTTTATATCGTAAACTTTAGTTCATGTCATTTAGTATTCTAATACTTCTTTTGTATTAACTTAAAATAGACAAAACTTATATCATTATTTTTGATATATATATAATGTATAAATATCGCACTGAATATACTCTATATTTATTTTTTTATCGAGTCTAATAAATTATGTTAATTCCTTAATAAGTATTTAGAGATGAGATGAAACCTTGAAAAGCAGGTTCTTTCTCTCAAAATAATAAAAAGATAAAAGTTCTCGTATGCAAATGAGACGTGCCTTTTATTAGCACTTTTATTGATGGCCTGATATATTGGTATACTTGATAAGTATCCTCCATGACACCCTTCTTATCATTTGATTTTGAACTAATGCATATTTTCTGATTCTATGACTATCCAAACCCTTGAGATGGGTATATCAAAATTTTCCAACAGTCACCTCAATTTTGTATTTATAATGGGTTTTTATGGAAACATTAAAAAAATAAGCTGCGTAATAAGTTGAATTTACCCGCCTGGAATCGTTAATTATTAAAGAATATTTTGACATGTATACCACCGTTACCCTTATGGCTTGTTTTCTCACAAAGTGAAAGGCTAACATAAAATGCATTTGACCATTTACCACATACCAAATAGAATAAAAAAATCCCTTCAGGAACATTATAAATCTAAAATATAACCTCTGTCTGATCACAAATTTTCGACATTGTGGAAGTCTTAAAAGGCTTTTAAAAACTTAAATAAAATATAAGATTTTACGCAAAATTTATTTTTTTAAAAATTCACTACAATTGAGGTGAATGTTGAAAAATTTTGATATACGGATCTGAAGGGTTTGGATAGTTATAGAATAAGGAAATATGCATTAACTCAAAATGAAAGATAAGAAGGTGCCGGTCCGGATACTTATGAAGTATACCTATAACTCATAAAATATAGTGAAACAAATATCTACCTGATTTTACTTTTCCTTATTTGCATGAAAAAATTGTTTTGTTGACTGATTTTCTTATTAGACGAGCAATAAAGAAGAGCACTAAAATTCAGTGAAAATATGCACTGGCAGTGAGTGATAACTACTAAGGTTCTTCTTTTTCTTCTTCTACTCTAAACCTTCTAAATATTCTAAAACCATTAAATGAGTACCGGTCACAAAATAACGAGAAAAACTACTAATACCAGAGTTGAACAGTATAGTGCACAATAGCTATCATAATATTTAATGAGAATAAGTTTATTGCTTATCATAAGACAAATTTTTAATTTATTAAATGATTAATGATTTGTTTTTATCATAATTGACTTCTACGAACACTTTTTCTTCAAAGAAAATTTTTAATCTAAATTTTTTGCGATCATTTATTTGGCTAATGGATTAAGTTAGTCGATCGCATCCTAGTAGGGCTTCAAATTTTTAAATAAATGTTAAATCATTTTTTACTAAATCTTATTAAGAAAACATTTATATTTAGAGATTACTATCAATGGTTAAAAATATGCGCTAATACAACAATAGCTACTGTACTGTAGGTATAAGTAAATCAGAAAATCGTGTAAATTTAATAACAATGATACAGAGTCTGATAGAACTATTCATAATTAAAAAATAACTTTTTAACAAATGAGTTATATTAAAATAATTTTAATTAAACAGCCAAAAGTTCCAAAAATTTTAATATTTAGAGCTCATGTAATTCATAAATATAGCATTCGATTTACTTATTAGATTAGTGTTAGGTATCAGATAATTTAGAATATATTTTAAACTTAATAATCATTTTTTCCCTTTAAATGGAGTCAATGAATAGTTTGTAAAATATGTTTCTCATGAAAAGATAGCAAAAGTTTGACACAAAAATGATGGGACCCCCCAGAGCCTGGTTCTTGTGAAGCCATGATTCATACTCTTTCACAGTAGTTAACTGCAGGTTAACTCTATGAGATGATGCTTATTAGCACAAAATGTAATGATATGCTTGTGCAGGTACATGCACTTCAAATTCATTAATATAAGTTATACATTTAAATAGCAATCATAGAAAGATAGTTATCACTAATTTATTTTAAAATTGAGAGTAATTTAAATTGGAATCTGATTTAAGCAAAGATAAGCCATAATTTATATCGTTAAATGAAAATTAAAAGTAAATCAGATAATTATCACAATAATTAAAATTGGTATTTATAAAAACTGGATCCAAAACATTAAGTATAACTTATGAATTATCTCTAATGTTTATCATAAAGGCTGTTATTTTATTTTTAAAACTATAAGATTAGAGTTGATATCATATTATTCTTAAATTATTAATAAATTCAAGATCTAAACTCAAACCATTCAGTTTTTCATATTTCTCTATAGAAAGTTTGGTACAATGCGCTCAATTATAAAGGGAAAAATATTTTCACTAACTATTAGTGATAAATCCTATTCATATATTTTATCACTAATAATAGAAACTTTAGTGAAAAGCTTTATTAAAAAGTTTAAAGTCAAACTCAATAATAAGGTTTAACTCTCATA
>JAQGCH010001261.1:0-16502 GCA_034699485.1 Nanhermannia elegantula | reverse complement strand
ATCCAATTTATATTAATAAAAATTGATTTTATTCTTCCGAATTTTTCCGATTTTTCCGAAATTTTGTCCGAATTTTTCGTGTTTTTTCTCCGACAAAGGCCAGTCTCTGGTAATAATATATTTTATATAAAAACGTTCATTTTTTTATAAAATATCAATTATCATAAAACAATTTATTTATTCTGTTTTAAAGAATTAAGACAAAGAATCGCACATAAAATTCTAGATTAATATACTTTTTTTTGGAAATAAACAAATTTATTTACAAATAAATTAACAATTTTTACAAAAAGGATTCAATAAACAAGATTTAAATCAATTAATTAAACAAATGGATAGACTTTTCAATTAAATAAATAATTATTTAATCCTATTTTAAGCTGATTATGGCACACATCTTGAGCCTGTTTCAAGTGTTCCACGTGTTTAATACTTGTTTCATATGTTTTAAACTGAATGCAAAATGAAATATGAATCAAAAATTCGAACATTAAGTTAAATAGAAATAAATAGTTAAAAATAAATAATTTATAACATCTAACCGTTTCCCATAAGACTTTATTGTATGGCAGAAGAGAAATCGCCATTTGGAAGAATTTATGAACAGATAAGTGATCACTTCTTTCTATAGCCAAAGCTATTGCTCTAAAATAGGTTTAAAAATTAATGCATATAAGCGTTGATTACATGAATAAATAGAAACTCTAAAAAATGAGTAAATGAGAAATTATAGTGAAAACAGAACGAATTTATATAAAATGATTTATAGAAATATAAAAAAAAATTTTCATACATTTTCCAAAATTGTAAACACTTGAGTCGAACTTTTTTGTCAAATATAATTGAGTTAATTAATAGCCAACACGTTTCCTTCCTATTCATTCGTAGCGCTAATGAAATTGCATTCATTGTTATCGTAATATTTTCAGGCATTAGTTTTGAGAATTGCATCAAAGCATTTAACTTATCATTATTTGACAAAATTTTACAAAAATAGTTTACGATTTGTATCTGAAATGTAGGATCAGATACAGTAAGACAACAATGTCTGACGGATTCAAATAAATATAAGAATTGATTTTGGTTTTTAACATTCTTCATCATAAACTCCAAATAACTAAATAAAAATTGAATAAAAACAAATTTAATTAAAATAAGTTTAATAAAAGTACAGAAATAGAGACTGACTTCCACCACAAGAGTTGCAGATCAACTGAAGAACTTTTATCAATCGAACAGAGAGCTAATGCAGACTGAAATGCAGAATCGATTTGATGCTCAGAAACTGATTCTATCTTAAGGAGTAATCTGAATAAAATTGTTGAAAACATTTAGTTTAATATAGTTTTAAGTTTTAATTAAACTCAAAATATAAGTAAAGACTTACATATAACAAAGCCATAGGAGAGGAGATCGCGATTCTTTTGATTTTCTGGCATTTAATAATTCAAAGTTATGATTGTTTTCTTCGTCTTCAAAAAGCAGTGTTTCAAATGCAATTCTTAATATAGGGCAAGATATATGACACCTATAATAAAAAGCTGCGATCACAAGCATCTCATTTCGTGCGTTAACCAATTCTCCCAATTGGTAATAATGAGTCGCAACACTCAAATATACTTTGATTTCTAAATCTGAATATATTTGACTTTCTTTCAAAATTTGTATCAAATGTGTGTGATTTTCATCAAATTTAAATCTGTGCTCAACTATTAAAGGCCACAAAGACGAGTCATTTCGAGACATTTGCATCAAGTCTTCATAAATATAATTATTTGGCTCATTAGTGTCATATCGATTAAGTTCAGCTAAATTTATATAAATAGCTAAACTGTTTCTATCAATATTAATATCGTTTCCTTTAGAGAAATGACATAATTCTAGAGCTGTATTCAAACATTTCCTAATGTCTGTAATATTAATCATTTGAATCAAAGCACTCCAATCGAAAACAAAAAGTGTTTTATGAATAAGTTGTGGGAATTCCTGCTTAAAAAGTTCAAAGCAATGTTCGGGCAAATTATGATAAACCAATAAATGGATAAAACAAAGCCACGCAAAGACTCGATCAGAATCAGTAATTTGATCGCTTATGTAACAGAAATTATTTTTTGAAGTCAAGACTGGCTTTAGTGAATGTATTTCACTTAAAAATTGTTCTGAAGACTTGTTTAAAGCTTCGCTTAATTGCGAAACTGCTAAGCAATAGTCGTTTTGTTGTAAATATAAACGAATTTTATACATAAGGGCTTCCAATATTTGATGAGAACGTATTTCAAAGTTGTCATTAATAATAATATTGTTGGTCAGGTTATTGAGCAATTGTGTGGCAACAGAAGCCTTATCTTCAAAACTTGTACATAAAGATAAAAATAATTTCCAAACTCTGTAATGAGGACAGTGTTCTACAACTTTTCTACAAATGTTAATTAAGCTGAATCTCGAATCTTCACCATTTCTGACGTTTCGATTCGAATAAATGAAAAGGTAGTGTTCGTATAATTCTGGATCTGTTTTGTTTTGCTCTAAAGCTCGTGACAAAACATTGAGTGCCTTATCAATAGAATCTGCAAAGTTATGGTTTGAACACTTAGTTATGTGATAATACGCCAGTTTTATCCATAATTGAATATTATTTGGATCAGATGCTAATGAAGTTTCCAGTTCTGCACTAATCGGCACACCTTCAGGAGCATAAAATCGATTGTGGAAATAGATATCTGGATCAGAAGATAATCTTAATTCTGATATTTTGGCCTCATTTAGAACTAATGATTTATCTCTTATGTTAAACCGATAGCAAAGGTCATCGAATGGCACTTCTATTTTAGAATTACTAAAAAGTTTGGGAATACGTCGTGTTAACAAACATACAGTCGATTCATTAGAATTGTTTCGGATTTGATTTGCAATTTCGCGACAATGAGCTTCTATTGATAGCTGAGGTTTCATTTCAATTTGTTTTTGAGCAAAACTTTGTAAATTATTTCTTATATTATGCAAAACTTTAATATCCATGCCGTCATGTATTTCAGATGTTAGTCCAGCAAGTTTTGGGTCGTATAGTAATAGATCAACTATTTTGTTAGAAGAATCCAATAAACATTGATTTATGTGTTGCCACAAACACTTCTCGTCATTACAAGTTCCCAATAAATCTAATTTTAAAACCAAATATACATCAGTTATTTTATAAAAACTTTTTCATTCAATTGACGGTTAAGGTCTACTTGATATCAAATGAAAGACTCAACTAAATAGAAATAACACTTACCATATCGGCAAATATTTTCTAATGGATTCAAATTATTTGTCCAATGATCAGAACTAATATCTTTTGGCTGATTATCAATTAATCGATAAGAATGTAAGTGAGAGAGAACGCTGTCATATAATTCTGTGTGAGAATCAGATTCAGCAGATAATACTTTATGCTCTGTATCCGGAACACTGATAATCGATTCTAAAGTTTTAATATCTTTATCCGAAAACATTAGTTCTATAAAACAGTCCAATGATATTAAGGAATGATTTCGCGGAATTTGCAGAAACTCTTTGACTAATGCTTGCAAAGCCTTTTGACACATTTGTACTTTAGATAGTGGAAGTATTTTGTCGTTATTTGCTTCAGAAATTTCAATCATTTGAGGTTTTGGAGAAACCGATAAAACCATTTTAGGAGATGTGGACCTCAAAAGACTTGCATTCTTAAGATCTTGTAATCGCTTACTATAAATTCGTTCCAACTCTTGTAATCTCTTCTTTTCGTCTGCTAACTCTTGTTTAGAGAGTTGAATGGTTTCGCTTTTGGTGCGCTTTTTGACAGGAAGTGTGGAAGACATGGAATCTCTATTAACCCGTTTTACAATCGTGGTGATCGGCAACTTATATGTATTTCCATGAATTTTGAGACCCATTCTAATGCATTGCTTCTCAAATTGATTAACATTATTGGTCTCAACAGTTACTGCGTTTTCATTAGTTTTCAAATCTTCATTCAATGAATGAAATTCTGCAGCAGTTGCAGACACAACTCGCGTCGCGGCTATGAATGACTCTTGCATTTTACGCGCGTGTTGTTGTGCTTTTCTCAATGCATTTCGCTTTAGGACTACTTTAGTTTTAAGTGCATTTACTTTAGAAATCTTTTCTTGTAAATTAGCTTTAGATGTCTTCCATTTAAGTTCATTTTGTTTGAGCACAACATCGCTCACCTGATACTTTTCTCTGCGAGCAATTTCAGCCTTCAATTTCTGATATTCCATTTGTTGGGTTATAGAAAGCTTTCCCACAACTGCCGGCGCTTTCTTTTTTGGCGAAATTATCTGACTTTTACTCAATTCTTGTTTCGATCGAAGTCTCGCTTGTCTTATAAACGAATCCAATCCCACAGGAATTGATTCTATTGCTGTCGTGACTACTTTTCGTTGAGATTTTTGAGCTTCTTGTTCATCATCTGATGAATCGTCACCAAAATTAATAATTAGTTTTGGGTTCAAAATTGTAACCACAGGTATTTGATCTGTTTTGACATTTGGCTCAATTCCTTCATTCAGTGGAATTTCTTTTTCAGTTTCAGTGAAGTTTTCATTTGTCAATTCCAGTTCAGAATTTTGTTTAATAAAATTCAATTGACTTTCTGTCTCTTTAACAGAACTGTCTTTAATGGTAGAATCAGTTTTTGCTTTTGCTTTTAAGAGCGACTTTAGTAATTGTTCCCGAAGAACATTCTCATCGAGTTCTTCGTATTCAAAGCTTTCACTATCAATATTAACAGGTGTTTGAGCTCTAATTTTTTTAGACTCGAGTGCAAGCCGTCTGAGTTCAAGTTCATCGTCATCTTCACTCATTATTTGATCGTCTTTTGAGTCGTCATTAATTTCATTTATTTCTACATTTTTAACATTTTGGTGAATCACTTCATCTAATTCTTTATCGCTATCATAAATAACAACCACTTCATTGTTGTTTTCTTCTTTTTCAAGATCTTTCAATTGAGACTGAATTCTCTTATACTCTTCGAGCAAATCTTCATACGACGCGTCTTGGATTTCATTTCTCGACTTAGATCTAAAATCTTTTGGTCGGTTCGAAGTTTGAGGAATTTGAGTCAATACTTTTCTTTTTCTAATTCTTTTAAAATTTCTGCGACTATTCTTCGCTCTCTTACACGACTCTCTATGAACTGACACTTTATGAGAACATTTTCTTATTGGAGATCTTGAATGACTGGCTTTTGATAACTCTCTGGGACTTGTTTTGGGACTTTTAGAAGTAACTAAATCTCGATCTTTTAGTTTAGGCTTTTTTGGATGTCTTTTGACACTATTTCTGTTTGAAATCTTATCCTCAACAGTGTTACTCTTCAACAAACGGTTTAGTCTTTCTTTTCTTTCTTCACTTCCACTTCTAATCCGATTGCGTTCTCTTTGAATTGAATTTGAGTTAAATTTGGCAGATTTATGAAAAGCTGTTGACGTGAATGCAGTCTCATTTGGTTTAAGTTGAGATCTAGTCTTACAAGAAATTGGATTTTCATCTTTCGAATTATGATTTGAATTGCTTTCAGTCGTTGTTTTTTTAGACATATCAAGAGGTGGTGAAAGTGGTGGGATATAAATGATCTCTTGTTCCGGATCATAGGGAGATTGTGAACCATTACTAATAGTTTCGTCAAACATCTGCACCTCTTCTATTTCATCAGTACTCATCACTATTGTTGTATTATTTGAATCGTTTGCAGTTTTGTCCAAAAGATTAATGTTTTGACTTTCAAACAAATCAGTGCTCTTTATCTGAGATGATATCGAATCAAAGCTTTTAATTTGTGTTTGTATTTGAGACATATTCTCATTAGAAAGTAATGGTGGGCTCAACTTTGGCACCACTGGATTCAAATATGTTGAATGTGTGAATAAATTTGAATCATCTCTAGCTCTGAGAGTCCACTCTTGCTGTAGAAAAGGAGCCAATAATTGGTTCGAATGAGACAACAAATGACTCGAATTTATTGACTGATAATTCATTTGTTGACCATTAGAGTTGGCGTCAAATCGAGGCCTAATTGGAGGACACATTTGATGAAACGGTGTCTGAATTGGTTCAGAAATGGTTATGATTGGTGTCGGAAGTAATGCCTTATTTGGACGCAATTGTGGTCTCATTTGAAGCGGAGCTGAAAATCGCTGCGATTCTTGTGAACCAAATGAACGCAAATTATTATTATTTGTCATTAAGTTTAAAGATTTATTGCAATCATTGGATTGTCTTCTGAGAGATGAATGACATTCACTGGTGGTGTTCATCAAAGGGTTTGCTTTTCGGACGTTTTGATCAACAAATGAATGATAAAAATTATTGTTATTGTGATGACTGTTATGACTGTTATTGTGATTCATCGCCTGTCTGAGTGTCTGTTCGTTTGCATTAATTGAACGCAAATCGCAATCATTGAACTGATTGTCAGCAAAGCGCAGGTCTGTATCACTCGATCCAAACAGTGAGTCAGATGTGCGGCAAAGCATTGATTGAAATATTGGAGAAATATTACTGACATTGGTTTGAGTGAAATGTCTGTCAATCGTTTGATTTGTTTGCAAACCATTTATATTAATATTAATTGCATTTGAATTGAGTCCAAATCTGGAATCGCTGTCATTATTTCGTGACTCGTCTGCAATCTCTCCCTCTTCTAAATCATCTTTTAATGACATTTGTGTTGACTTTAAGTTTAAATTGATTATAATATGAAATAATATGTCAATTTATTAATTATTAGTTAATTAATATTTGTTAATATAAAACATAACAAACATTAAACAGTAAAATGAAATGAAACAATTGCGTCATTTCTCTTAAAGTTTAATTCATTACAAATTACGTCAAATTTATAATCATTTTGTTTATAAAAACGTTTCCCTTGTTTTCACACATTATTCTAAATAATTATTCAAATCCTTTCAAATAAATGTTAAAATATAATTATTTTTAACAATTTATTCATTTATTCATTTATAAATTATTTCAATAATTAGTCCCTATTTTGAAAGCAATTAAACTTTTGATCAATTAAGACGTCATTTATTACTTATATTTTTATTTATTTGAAAAGTACGCAAATTAACAAAAGTCTTAACATTGTTTCGATTTAAGACTTTTTTAATACTGTATTAATGTGTTTGAGATGTGTTTATATTAAATATAACAATACTTTTGACTCAAATAGTATTTACTGTAATCCGTTTTAAAATTTGAGATCATATCAAAAGTTATTAATATTTGTTGTAATAATTGAATGAATTCAATAATAATAATAAGAAATGATATAAATATAAAAAATTAAGAGAATGTCAAAGAGAGGCAAAGGAGAGACTGAACCAGATATAGGACCACAACTCAGAAGCGGTAATACTTATATTCGAAAAGCAATTCGTGAAAACAGGAGTAATAGTAGAGAGAGAAACAAATCATCACTATATCCGTCATTAGACGACGTCAGACAACAATTAAATGATGGTTTGGATGATGAGTACGACCAACACAACCATCAATTGGAAGATATTGATGATGACAATGATGTCAATGACGATAACCAAGAAATAGAACCAAAAGAATCACAAGTTTTCTTATTTATAACATTTGTAATATTGATCACCGCTTTAATCAGTTCCTACTTTCTCTTCGACGGCAACAGATTTTTGAGATCATTGTATGTCTCAAATAGAGATGATTTACCATTAAATGGATTGAGTGATTGGCCATTATTTGAGTCAAAATTTAGTGAATTAGAGTCAAAATATGGCGAAGAATTGCCTAAAAACGGCTTCAAAGTAATGAAAAGTGCGGTCAAAAGAATTTTAAATAAAACAAGTTTTTCACTGAGAGAACCGGCAGTTATTCTGTTTGTGGGCTCTAAAGGCTCTACACATGCCATCGATTGCATTGTAAATGATTTCGTGAACGCTATTCATAGCAATTATAATGAAAACAATTTAATTAAAATAAATGGATTTCAAACCGATTCTAATGACATAATTGAAAAATTCGAGGAAACCTTTGCTTCAAAACAGAATTATTTAATAATAGTAGAAAATATCGAATCGATTTCAACCAATCATATAATGGCTTTGCATCAGTTCACAGATCACGAAAACGCCAGATTTCCTGACGCTATCATATTATTAACTGCTATTCATTACCAAAATATCACATTAAACAGAAGCGCAGGTCTCAGAGATATGGATGAAATCGCAACTCAACTCTTGGAAATGAAATGGAAGAATAGTATGGCTGAAGACCAACGAAATGCTTTAATCAGTCGTCTGACGCCTTCTGTTGTTACGATACTCCGCACTGATCGCCAAATTAAATGCTAATCAATAGTTAATTAAAATTAATTTTTATGCTTTTATTTCGAGTTTATAAATATATTATAATAATTGATTGTTTTTATATCTTATGACATAACACATGTTATGTTGTTTTTAATAAATATATATTTTAAGCATTTAAGTGAATTTGTAAAAATTGTTAAATTAAATAGAATTGATTGGCACTCATTGTTTAACTCTTATTGTTTATGAATGATTAGCTGCCACGAGTCCTTCCATTTCAAGTTCAATACATCATTAGAAGTGAGTTTTCCAGTTCCATAACTTAATGGCAAAAATTTAACATAAGTATAAACTATTGACGACAAAAGTAGTATTATTGTGACCATCAATACGCGTATTGGTATCAAACACTTTAAGTGTTCAATTAAGGCAGACATTAACATGATTTTAAATACTAATGCAGGCAAATAGTGGTGTAAAAATAGGGTGCGTTCTGATAAAAAATAAGGAATGATATAAATAAAATATCCGAATGTAAAAAGCTGTCCGATTCTAATAAATTGATTCCATTGACCTTTGAAGGGATGAATACAACATTAGTCTTATTTAAATGTTAAATAAGTTAATAAGACTAATGAACATACCATTAGAAATGTCATAAATATTTCGTTTTCTTCGTAAAAGATAAAAAATATATAAACAAATGTATAAAACTATAGAAAGAGAAGCCAAATGCCATAACACGACGTTTCCAATTAAATGGATTTGTGCCTATTAGAGAGGTGTTTAGGTCTTTATTGAAATGAATAGAGAGATTGTTTTCACTGTTACATACATTGCTTGTAGGACTGATCCAATACGCTATTCCTTTAGTTAAGAAAATCCAATCAAAAGGCGAATCACAGCTATATATATGGTTTTGAACATTCTCTTGATTAACGATAAGCATTTTGTATTGCAATTCAATCATTTTATCAAAGAATGACAGTTGAGTTGGTTTGAGTGGCACGAACTCAGCCATACCCATCTCACGTTCTCTCTCTTTCACATCTGAATTTTTAGTATAACGATGTTCTTCGACATTCCAAACAGCGTCCTCTTGGTTCACTATCTTATCGGTCACCATTTCGTGCTGATTATAACCCCAATCAGGCAATTGTTTACCACTGAACTGTTTATTAAATAAACAATTAATAATTTAAATCTAAAACAATAAGTCCTTACTTTCAAGGCTTGAGATGTGTTGACATGAATTAAACGTATTCTGGAATTGATTGTATGCCAAAAACCATTTGTTTCTTCGCTATTTAATAGTTTGATTCGCCATAAATTTTGCGCCGGCATTGATATGTTGTAATCGATATAACACGAAACTTCTTGATTTTGTGGAGACATAGCAGCGGCCACATCATGACTGTTTAGCGCCCGACCACTTATTCCATGAACCAATTGAATAATATCTCCGTCTTTAATGCGATCGATTGGATCGGAAACCACTAAATCATTACTTTAAAGATAAACATTTTATAAATTATAACACCATTTGCTTTCAAGACTATTTGCTTACGTTTCAGGCCTTTTAACGATCCACCAGTTGTTGACGTCTTTGAACGAATAACAAGTGACCTGTTGTTGATGAGAACTTCCTCTATTGTCGGGATAACGGATTGGGTAAAGGGCTTGATGTGAATGCATCCAACACGCTCTTCCATGAGTGTGTCGTAATGTAATTTGCGAGCCGTGAGCTATTTCTAGTGGTTGTCCTTTGGTTATTGAGGCCAACCCTCCCTTAATTGCATTATTTTAATTCAATTTTAAGCTTTTCAGCAAAATTTGAGAGCTTTTAACTTTAAAAATAGCATAAAATATAAAATACCTCTAAACTTGCTTGAAAAGCACTGGTCATTATGTTGTCATGTGGTCCGGCGTTTGTAAGTAATGATAGATGTATATAAAAAATTGTACAATAAATAAAAATTGGCAGAAATACGAAATTAAATAAATAAAATGCAAATTCAAGCCAAAGATGTAACTGAAAAGAATAGAAATATGAATATATAAACAATTTATGATAAACTCAATTATCATACAGTTTTGATGGCTTTATCTCCTATTTTATTCCAGAAATCACAAGCAATTATTGTATGGATGAGAAATAATGAGAATATTCCAATATATTTCACACAAATGCCAAAAGTTAGAAACAGAGCAGAGGTGAAGAGCCAACAAAACCATTGCAGACTAAATGCTCTCTTTTTGGTCGATATAATGAATGACAAAATGCCGAACAAAGAGAAAAATATCAAAATAGTCTCCAATAATATGAAACGCGACTGAGTTAGTAATGCATTATCTGGTCATTTGATAAAACAATTGAAGCAATTAAAATACAATAACAACTGCATCCAAATAAAAGTGAAAGACTCACCAAAAATAATGAGAAGAGCAGCCAATGTCGCCGTTCTGTGAGTTAAACCCATTTCAACAATCAAGTGGTAAACGACCGGAACTATTAAACTGCCACAAAATGCGGGCACAAAACGCAATGCCTTGAGAGGGACGCTGTGGTCATATTCTGGAAATAAAATGATTAAATATAGAAATTGATAAATAAATAGAAATCATGTAATTGAAGACTGACTGCCGCCAATAGTGCTGAAGACGTTGTCTCCTTTATAACCAGCGAAATAAGCGCTCAATGAAATCAATTGTTTGCCAAGAGGTGGCTGAGAGTCAAAGAAGAAAATGCCTTTCAGGTAAAGACTCACAAACTTTCCGTAATGTAATTCATCGAATCTATTGATATAATTATAACATTTATTATATAATATAATATGATATAAAGTGAATGAGTGCTCACACAATAGCGTCGGGTTCGTCGAGTCTATAGAAACGAAAAGCAAACGCTGTTATGAATAAAATCCAAGCAATTGAATTGATCTCTATTTTTATAGTAAACGGTTTATCACTTTCTGAACCAAACGTCTCATTCTTTTTATTATGAATATTGTTGTGATTGAGCCCAACATTTGATATGCTTTGAGATTCACTATTAGTTTTCGTTTCATTTTCTTCAATAATTTGCTCTAATTTTCCATTTATTACATCGTTTTTAACCACTTCTCTGTTGTGTTTGAGAATCATTTTGAACATAATATTGAATATGAAATCAAAACTATTGTCAATTCAATTAATTTAATAGTTTAGATAAGTTTGACATTAGTTTAACATTTGTCTCAATTTTAGATCAAATTTAATTCAATTTATTTAAAAAAAACTTTAATTAAATAAATAAATAGTAAAACGAAATGTTATTAAATGAGTATTTAATAAATGTGTAAATAAATAACAATTAATAAAAACTTATATTAAATTTAATAAAATAGTGATATTTTTGTTGACATTCAAAGTAATACATAATGATTGAGGTCTGCATTCATTGCATTCATTCATAGCACGTGTCGAGAAAATAAATTTCTAACCAATCAAATCACTGCAAAACTGCTCTTTAATATTGATCTAAACCTGATTTACAGTAAGTTATTATTTGAGTTCAGCTTTAGTTCATTTAAATAGAGTTATAATAAGTTAAAAACAATTGAAGTGAATTTACATAAAACTTAATTTTATTGCCTTTAAAGTTACACAAAATTTGATAACAATTTACTTTCAATTTAATGAATACACAAAATAAATAATTTAATCCATAAATAAATATTCACAAAGTTTAACAAAAGTCTACTTTTAATGATTATATTAAAGTTATTGAAAGTTTTTGATTCATTTAATAATTATTATGAAAATGAACATTGAGTTCAATTGCAAACACATTTCTTGCATTTCTACTGTTTGTGCAAAGCATTCTATTTATATTTAATATAATGTCTTCACTAATTATATTTTCTTTCAAAAAATGAATACAATTAATACTTTCATACAATGTATTACTTCATTATTAGAAAATTATTTGAAACTATTTGTTTTGAGAGTTCAATTATAGTGAATATAAGATATGATAATGTAATAGACTTAGGAGAACATAATGTTTTCGATGATAACACAATTTTAACATTTTTAAAAACTTAATATTATATTTACTAAATTGAACAAAAGGCTAATTGTGCGATACCTGAGAGTCATAGGAATTTGGAATTGTGACTCTTATCTGTGTTAAATCGTCAAAATATAGTTTATAATTATTTGGTTTATAAATAAGATCATTTTAATTAGTGGTCTGTCAGGCAATCACTATATCTAATGCATTAAATCGATTGGATTTGAAGCGCAACAAAATTTTTGGGATTAGTTTTTCTTAGTTTTAATCCAAAATTATATCCAAAATTGATGATATTTCTTATGTATTTTATTCTATTGAAAGAATGAAATAAGACCTCAAATATTTGACTAATTTATTGCGATTTATTGAAATTATAATATAAAATTCAATTTTAAACTCATTAAAAATTAAGATTAGTTTTTATAAGTTTTTGCTGACAAATGAACCGACAATTCATTCATAGATTTCTCGTCACTGAATCGAAACATTATATATTGTCAAAGGAGTGCACAAACCGCTCAACTTTTACCAGTTCTTTATATACAAAAAAAACTCAATTTATGATTTTGAAAGCCATGTGAACTACAAATTTTTTTAGTCTTCTCACTGATGTTTTGTTTGGCGACATTCGTAATGAAGACTATGCGACAGTTTTACGCGTCATTTAATTTATATAATTAATTAATTGAAGTTTGTTTTACACAGTATGTCATGTTATGCCCGGAATATTGAACAGGATATCAAAAAGTTTATTAGAATACAGGGAAACCCAAAGAAGCGTATAATAGTCTACGCCTTCTTTCCTTGAAATTCTTTAAAGTAACTGAAACATTAAAAATGAAATCACTTTAGTTTAATGTGAATTAAGTTTATGCACTTCTTTTAAATATTAAATATAATAAATTACCTGTAATTACTTTAAATAAAAAATGATTAGTTATTTATTTATGAAAACCCATAACTACTCTACAATTGTATTAAAGTTTGTTTTACTAAATCATAATTTAATTAGTTGTAGAAATAAAAGAAACTCTCTATCAGTATACTCGTGAGCCTCTAAATTAAAAGTTAATTTTCAACAAAAATGAAATAATTTGAAGTAAAAACTTTTCAAAATGTTAATTAATATCTTATAGATTTTGAATTAAAAAAAGAAACAATGGTTCTGATGCATAGCTCAAGAGCTAATTTATTCACATTATAAGTTACAGAAAATAACAATTTTTACCTCAAATGAAAGGTAAAATGAAAAAATTACTAAATTATAGAATAAGTCTGTATTGTATAAAACATTAGCCAAAAAATTCAATCATATAATACAAACATATAAATCCATTTCAAAAATGATCCGAAAAACAGATAATGAGATTATGTCTAGTCTTCACTATCACTCCCAGACTCACTCAACCGCAGATCTTCGCCTTAACAAAAATAAGTAAAAATTAGTCATATTTATTGTGCACAATATGTTCCTATTAAGAGATAATCTTATAATCTTATAGCTTAACACTTACTTAATTGACTGAATTTAGGCATTGAAGGCGCCGGCCTAGTGGTCGTTCCATTGGTTCCATTATGAATAGCAGTTATTCCGTTAAGGCTTGGGTTAAACGATTCGTTATCTGATTCCGAATCACTTGAAAAGCTGCTCGACTTTGCTTTAGTTTTACATAAATTATTACTAATATTAGGCATATTAGGTTTGGTATTATTATTAATATTAGAATTACTGGTATTAATAGGTTTATGAGTTTCATCTTCACTACTGCTATCACTACTACTATCACTACTACTAGAGCTGGACTCGTGATCACTGGAATCACTCGAAGAATCCGATAGACCTAACGCTTCATTAATATCACGTTTTGTCGCTGAAGTCGTATTTGAAGTCGTATTTAAAGTCGTATTTGAAGTCGAAGCCGAAGATTGCATATTAGCGGACAGTGCGGACAATGTCGGCATAGAAGGACTGATGGGCTGACTCGGACTGTTTCTATGCTGTTGACTAAAGTGTCCATTACTTGCTTTATTAGGAGACAATTTTTGTTTATTTGGCGAATTTTGGCTTTTTATGGTTAAGGGAGAATTTGGCTTATGTTGTGGTGGCACTGATTTCTTAGTTTCAATCGCGTTCGGCGTATTCGGTCTTTGACTCAACTGTTTGTGTGCTTTACCTGTGTTTTGTTGACGCGTTCGCTTCACTATTATGTTTTGACTCAACTTTTCGAGTGTTATTTCGCCCGTTTCGTGGTCTATAATCAATACACACTCTTTTTGATGTGGTTTTCGGGAACCTTTAAAAACCGTTTCTGTAGTTCCTGAACCTTCAACATTGGGTGCCGTAACTGTTACTTTATTATTGCCTTCAATGTCGAGAACTGCAGACTTCAATGAATCACAAGAAGCGGGTTTGAAGTCATCTATTAATTGAAAAACAATGGATGAGTTACTGTATATGTTTATTACATCGTTATTAAAGTTTTTTTATTAACTTAAGTTTAGTTAATAGAAAACATATGTTTCCTTATTTCATGTGAAATAGTTTGAGCTTTTATTTTAAAAATAAAAAATAGCTTTTGTTAGTTATGATCGGAAAAGGGAAAGGTTTCAGTTTTCACACACCATATCATTAAAGCAGGAAATGAACAAAAAAAAATGATCTCAAATTCATTATTTTCTTTTTAACTTAAATAAGTTAAAAAAATTTTTACTTTCTATGGTTTAAATTGCCTTCAATTAGATTTGTTCTATAAATTTCGATTAGAATCGGCTCTAATTTATTATAAATAAATATTCATTACAACAAATATCTCATCGACTTTTCGATTAAAGAAAGATAACTTATAATTATGTAATCAATTATTATTAGACGCATGAATTGCAACATTAATGAGAAAATAATAATTATAATGTTTCATTAATTTCTATCTATAAAATTATATTTAATACTTTATTCTTTGTTAAAATGAGTCTCAATCGCAATACAGTTAAAATGCAATAAAAACTATTTAATAAAAGTTCAAATAAAAGTTATTTCGAGTCAATATATTAGTAATCACTGAATGCATAAAAATTATTTTTAAATACTCTCTCTTAAATGAGAAAATGTATTAATAAATTTTAAAATAAGCTAATTTTGAATTTATTCTGTCAAGTCTTAGTCATATAAACACTTTAGTATTTAATACAATTCAGAAATTACTTGTTTTAGTAAAATTGCAATTTAGTGTTTGACTAAAGCTTAATGACTCTCAAGTTTTTATTTGAAACGTTTTATATCAATAATTTGTATGTTAAGCACATCTTTAAATTAAACTGAATTTATGAATATCCATAACTTAAATGCCGTCCAATTCAAGTGATTCATCAAAAGATTAGCCGAAAATTATAAGCAGTGGGAAGTGTAGGCATTAAATGCAATTTCATGACATCCTATCTCTTGGATCAAACATTTTTGAGTCGCGCCCAACACTAATTTATGAGTAATAAACATTGGTTTTCCCATTTTTCGGATAAATCGAAAGTTAAATATCTCGTGTGTGTAAAGACTAATAAAATATTTTAAAACTCTTATAATTTGTATCATAGGTTTGGATAAAAGGTGAGAATATAACTAATATTTAATATGAAAATAGCATTCATAAACTTTTGTCCAAAACTAAATTCATTGCAAATTAACTTTATTAAGAAATTAAAAATATCTTTAAGATATGGTATATATTGAGAAATGAAAAGAAAAACTTGAATTAAAGTTAAATTGAATTCTGTTTTATGGTAAATTTTGAAATTATTTGAAGTCGTGATCAGATATTTTTGTGAAAATCTCATTTACGTTCATATTATATAAGAAGCAAAATAATATATTTAGAAAAAGGACACATAATGTATAGGTTGTTATCCTCTAAATGTATTTTTATTTAAAAGAATAAATAAATGCAATGCTACTCACAACTCGTGAAGATATGACAAAAAGATATATTTATAATGAATTGTGCCGTTAGTAATATTAGTAATAATTCGATTATTTAAAGCCAGAAGTCATGCTTTTATTCTGAATTATTATCAGTACTGCGATGTCATTCATTTTTGTCATTCAACTGTCAATTCATAAG
>JAQGCH010001260.1:0-16518 GCA_034699485.1 Nanhermannia elegantula | reverse complement strand
AAAGTCAATTTATTTAAGTTAATGGTGATATATAACCAGTTATGAGTGGAATAAATGCTAAAGCAATTAAATCTCTAGCATTAGATCTATATCTCCACTATAACAATATCTTTGTTATGCATTATTTAATTCAAGAAAAGTGATTAATACTGTAATTTGAGAATATTTACAATGTTTAAAATTTAAGAACTGGTTTAATATGCAAAGGGTCTGAGTTTCGTCGATTTCAGAACCTGAGATTTTTGCTTAAAAAGAAAGTCCTTAAGACCGTAGGCCTTAAGACTGAGAGTATGAACATAATTAGTTACATCGATTAATCATATATTTGCTATTTATAGTATAATATAAGTTAAATTTTATGCAATTAATACAAAAATTTCAAAGTATTTTTATACAATAAAAATTGATTTTAATTTTAAAAAAATAAATTATTAAATGAATAATAAATATATGAAAAAATATATGACCTTCAAGTATTTCTAAAGAAATGTATCCAATAATTAAGAAAACTATTAAAACTTTTATGGAAGTCATTCTCACTTATTTGAATAGACTCTAACATTTAAAATATCTCATACACTGAACACGAAGTCATTTGCCGTTGTAATAAAATTATTAAATGTTTTTTTTATATAATATGAATAATATGCTGTCTCTTACAATTAAATGATGTGGATATCCTTAAGTGTAAACTATGATGCTTACATCCAGTCACGTAAAATGAATGAAGACATTTCTAAATGTGATTTAGTTTAATACTAAAAGCGATGAAGGACATGGCTCTCTATTGAGCTTTAAAATTTAAAAAATATGCGATAACATATTTAAGACTAAAAATTTTAAAATTTCTCCTATAATTTATTTTAATGATTAGGTAAAAGAAAACACAATTAATGTGTACTGAAATATGCTAGGCAGTTGGCACAATTAGAACTGTGTTGGCCTCATGATCGAAGTTTCGTAAGTTCGACGCTGAACTACTTGGAACGATTTGCCACAAATTTATTATTTTTAAACAATCCCTAAGCCCCTAGTATTTGCCCCACGCCGGTAGGTTCCACCTGTAGAAATCTCACTCTAACTCTGAGCTAAATGTGACATCTCTTCAAAAGGATATGGCAGAGTAAAATGTTATGTAAATGTTATGCTAGTCATTAAAAATAATGCTTAGTTAACACTAATATAATGTATTATTATAATTAATAAACTATAGTTTATATAGAAAACAACGTTCATTAAGATATTTAACAAGAATTTTAATTATTGTTATACACAAAATATTAAAATAATTTGATATGAACACATTAATTAGGGTCATCATCTATATAATAATATCACTAAATGTGTGTCGATGTAGTACTTTATAGGCTCCGCCCCTGGGCATGCTAGAGAGTCGAGACCGGTATCAGTAGAATCAGCATCACCTGAACCCGTAATTTCTGAAGAAAAAAAATTTCCTGAAAAGTGACCAATGGCCAAGTTACCGATGTAAAAATTACGCCACCAATCCTTTTCTATGGGGAAAAATTGTTTTAAATAATGATAACAAATGTCACAACATATTATTAGCAATGATCTTCTTCCTCAAATAGCCACTGACCATATGCTTCTCAAGATTGCCACTAATTTTGCCAAATTCTGATTAAGCAAACTCACACTTCATTCAATTTTGATGTTTTATAATACCTTTACTCTTTACAAGAGCTATCTTCCAATTTTTAAATCCGATTTGAGTAAATTACTTTTCACCACTTTCAGAAATTAAATGTCTACAAACAAAACTAAAGCTGCATCTTTTTTGATTCAATATTCCGACCAAAATCTGTAGTTATACCAGTTTTTATTGAAAGCTCTTAAACGGTTGTTAAAACTCACTTTTGGAAAATCAATAATAGGTTGGGATCAACTTTGAAACTTATTAATTGATATGTCAATAAAATCACTACTTGTTTGAGAAATTGTATCACTTTTAGTAATATTTTCATTAGACAATTGTTTATTGCAGTCTAGAGTTTGGACAACTGTTTGTTGATCTACAGGTGCTTTTCTTTCAGTTGTTTCATTTAAATCTTTTTTATTAGTTTGAGATTCATTTCTATTACTTAAATCAGTATCACTTTCAGTAGTATTTTGTTTTTTAACACTTTTTGTAAAAAAATCAGATAAAAGTTTTTGTTTTGTTTTATTCATATTTAATTCAAATACTTTTCACTTTCAAAAATCTGATAAAAACTAATATTAAGTGCAAATATTTAAAGAAATGCACTTTAATTAAATAATAATTGATTATTTAAAACAAAATTTGAATAATTAAAAACCTATTTTTTGTTTAAACGTGTTTCTAATATTTTATATTATTTTATTTTATGAAATGATTTATTGCTTAAATGTATAAAATGTCAATAATTACTATCATTTAAATGTACATCACTTAGACTTAGAAATAACTCTACAGTTTTGCTATTATTAAGAGATTAAATATATTTTTTAGTTCTTGAATACAGTTTTAAATTTTTGTACAAACTTTTCTCTTACAGACCTACACTTTAATTTTGAAAAATCTTTGGGGAGGCCATGGCCTCCCTGGCCTCCCCTCTGGTTATGGCTGTGATTGTTCGCTTAAAACGCAATCAAATACTAACTTAATTTATTGTTTAAGTTGTTAAAAGTATGTGTATAAGTGGTGTAACATTAAATGAGTCATTTATTGCAGAGATATATCTGATTTATTGCAATGATACGTAGTTTACTACTATATAACTAATGTAATTACAACATAAGAGCATTTACTCACGATCTTAGTATTCAAATGTATTGACTCGTTCTTAAGCCTATTAAACTTTGCTATAAGTGTATTAATAATTAATTTAATTAAATTGTGTTAAAAACTACTGTAATTATTGAAGTTTTAAACTTCCCTAGAATTCTATAAAAGTGGTGATTTTTGCAAAGAAGTATTGGTTTTTATACAGCTTTAAAATATAAATTTTATAAAATGGATTTTAGAAGAACGAGAGCATGGCACATTGCTCTCATTGGATTAATTCTGTTAATTATTTCTATATTATGTTTTATCGCCTCTCTGTTCGCTGGACTCTTGTTTCTATTACTAGCTCTGGCGTTTCTATCAGGTGCAGCATATAAATGGTATTTTTATGAAAGGAATCAAAGTCATACTACAAGTCAAGCATAAAAAATAATTGAACTCAATTCAATTGAACTAAAGCCCAAAATTATTAAATCGATTCGAGATTTTTGTATTTAAACTAATATTATGTTTGAAATTGAATTAAGTAGTATTAGAAATTTTGGTACATTACTTATATAGCATAATAAAATAGTTTTTATATTGTTTTATAACTCAAACATTCATTTGGATTTTATTTGTGTGAAATAACATTACAAGTTATTATTTTATCTTATCTATATTATGGCCTTAATTGTCATTTTACTGTTATAAATATAAGCTCAAGAATATCTTTTTAAAACTTCATTTTTATATATCTATAATTAATTAAATTATGTATTCATATAAATTTATTTAACTTTCTAATCCAGAATATGTCCTGTCGTCGTATAAAATTTGATGAGCTTAACAATATTTTAAAAACTTTGATTTATTGCGTTTTTTCTTCAAATTTTGAAATAAAAATTATTTTGCAATAAGAGTGACTTCATATAAAATTATTTCAACATTTTGAGAGTTTTGTCATTCATGTTATTCAATTTTTAATAATTGTAGTTCTAATTTAAATAAAAAAATTTAAGTTTTATATTACAAAAGTTATTGATTTACAAAAGGCATTTAAATGTAAATTTACTTAAATAAATGTTTGTGAAAATTAAAACATTTTTATAATACAAGTCTATATCTTCTAATAATAATAAATAAACTTTTAAACCCTTATTTTCCTGCTTATCATCATTTGATTTCTAACCCATTTTTGTGAACTTCAATATCATTAAGTTAAACATAATCTTCATCATAATAAATAGCATCCAAACGTTTATTGGATGGTTAGATTTATCATTTTGGTTGGTGGCGGTAGCGGCCAAGGGGGAAGCTAAAATTCTTGTTAAAAAATTATTTTCCAGCTCTCCTTTACGTATTTTAAAATTTTTCCATAGAAGTCTATTGTAAAAAACAAAAAATTTTAATAATGGGTACTGCTGAGCAGGTTCTGGTTCCAGAGGTTCGTGTATGAACCTCGAACCTGAACCCGAACCTCGAACCCGAATCTCAGAACCTTTTTAAATAAAACGATTTCATATATTTAAAACGTTGTAAAAAATATTCTCAAATTACAGTATTGCGCAATTTTCTTGAAATAAATTGTAAATAACAAAGACTCATTTAGTTATTACTAGAGCCCCTAGATTAGGGACTATAAAACAGGCAAAATACGGCGGGAATAGGGACATAAAATGGTCAAAATAGGGACAAAAATAGGGAAATAAAAAATAAATTTTTTAGATCAATTATTGATTATCTTAAGGTTTACTAATATTTTTTAAGACTTAAAATAATGTGACATGAATTTTAACATACTTTAAAATTTTAAGTACAATGAATGAAATTATACCATATTGGTAATTCTTTAATTAATGTAATTGGAATGTGCCAAATAGGGTGATCTACTGTCCAGAATTCATCTGGACTGTCAAAATTTTAAACAAATTTCAAAATATCACGTGCTTGGTGTCTCACACTTTGCTTTTTTAGAAAATAATATATAAAAAATTATTCTTGGTCTCTTTTTTGATTTTTAAAACTGTCCAGAGAAAGTCCAGTTTTGACATCCAGACAAATATCTTTTAATGATAAAATTAAGTAATAAAATAATTTTTCGTTATCTTATGAAAATGGTTTTTGTATCTAAACCTGTGATTTGGAAAAATGTGCTGGTACCAAACCTTATCTCATTAGAGAAACTTATTTACCCACAAATCCATTTGGAATTTTACAGAGAATATCTTATAATCTGATTGAAAGTTTTGCTTAAAACTAATTTTTATGACTAAAAATAAAAAATTAGATACTTAAACATGAAAATAGGAATATAGGGCTCCAGCTTGAAAATAGGGGAAAATAGGGACCTTCAAAATGCTTTTTTCTAACATATATGGACTAATTGGGTGTCCTGAAGTCTATTTCCGGTGATTTTGGACATCGATAAAAATAGGGAAAATTCCGTGTCTGGAGGCTCTAATTACTACTTACCGGTACTATATTTGCTCTAATTCGGAATCTCAACGCATGCATCTGTTTGATTACAACAATTATTTAAAATATGTTCTAATAGTTTATAAACATATAATTTATTGCATGCGTTAGAACTTGAAGCTCTTTCAAACTCCTTTTGAGCGTTAAATTCTTCTGAAGTCAATGTCCATAAATATTTTTTGTTGAGTATTTCTTCAATACTTTGACATCTTTCAGAAACGATTTCTCGAGTCATTCTATCGCATAAATCACTTAAATAATGATATTTTATTGAAAGTATAGATGAAACATTGCCTTTATTTTGATATTCTCTGTATATTTAATAAAAATTGTGTTTTATTCATATTTAAATGAAATCCATTTTTAATACCTGTTAACATCAACAAAAAATAATTGCTTTAAAACAACGCCTAAGCTATAAATGTCAGCCCTTGTGTCATAATTTCGTGAATCCAGAGCCTCCGGCGCGCAGTAACTGACATTTCCCCTCTCGTTAGTATGTGAATGGTTCGCATATTTATGAAATGTGGCCAAACCCAAGTCAGAGATTTTGACAATACTTTTACTATTTTTCTCAATTATTAACATTATATTCCATGGATTTAGATCTCTGTGAATGAGCGGTTTGTTTAGTTTATGCAAACAATTCATACCCTCTAATGTTTGAATGAATATTTCACTTGCGATATAAAACCCCAATAGAGTTAAAGATTTATTAAAATAAAGATTAGAGTTATTTCTTATTTCTTCTATTATATCATATAATGATTTATCGCATAATTCCATATGAATATAAAGTAAATAATTTTTTGAGTAAATTTTGCTTCCATTCATTAATTTATATTCATTTTCTAGCCATATATCATAATATTTCATAACATTTTCATTTCTGAGCTCACGAATAAAATTACAGGTTTCCAATTCATTTATAAATTCATTTTCATTTTCTGCGTTCAATTCAATCTTTTTTATTGCAAAATTTGATTTATTATAATGTTTAGATTCTTCCGCATTAAACACTTTCCCATAACCTCCTTCTCCAAGTTTTTCTATTTCATTAAAATATGTTTTATATTTTTCGTTCCATAACTGATCATCAAATGAAATAACTCTGTTCTCAATAGGCTTGTAATTGATTTTAAGATAGTGTTCATATATTTCATCAAATGATTTGAATTTAGTTTCTTTTGGTTTAGTAATCATTTCTCCCCCACATTGACCCCAAATATAAAAAATACCATTTTCTGAGAGTGCAACTGAAATTAAATGAAGAGAATGTGCCGCTATTTCTATGAAATTATTTGAATTGTTTAACTTTATAATATTTGAGTGACTCCTTTCATCATCAATTCCTAATTGACTTTCTCTATTGTCACCGAAAGCATATATAAATCCCTCAATTGATAACAATATACTGTAATTAAAACCACAACTTATTGCTTTAAAGTTTATTCCCTTCAAATCAATAATTTGTGGCGAAATAATGGCCTCGCATTCCTTTAACCCTATTTGTCCATATCTATTCTGACCCCAGCCATACACACGTCCTCTTTCTGTCAAAGCCATTGAATGGTAAGCACCACATGAAATAGCTTTCACTTTCTCTCCATTTAATGATTGCAATTTTGTTGGTATTGTCACACATTTAGCTTCACTCCAACACCAATCTGTCCAAATTCATTCCAACCCCAGCCATAAACTTCTCCTTCAATAGTCAACATAAGTGTATGCAAACAACCACAACAAATATCTATAACATGTTTATCAGTCATATATTTATTGATTTCAGGCCTGTATTCCTCCCAATTCTCTAAACCATTGCCTAACGCTCCATAATTATTACGTCCCCAGCAATAAAATTTTCCATCAGATGTGTTTGCAATTGCATGATGTGAACTATTCTTGAAGTAAATGATTTGTTTATGACATAATTCTTCAACAATTAAGTCTTCAATTACTGATTTGATTTTCTCCTCGTTATTACTGATGTTTATCACTGAGTATCGAATTGCTTTCGAACCATATTTTTTCATTTCATAAACTTTATCATCATTTGTAACTACTATCACATTATAATTTGAAACAAATGATAGTTTAATATTTTGACTGAAATATTCATTTAATTTAACTGAAAGTCTTTGATTGTCTGCCATTTCGATTTCACTCAATAAATATCTTAATCAATAGTTTCTATGCATTCTATTCCTTATCTGTTTACTCAACGCATTTAAACACTTAAAAGCTTTTTTGATAACTTATCAAATTGACGTTTAATATGCGACGTAATCTACCAAATATTCGACAGAAAGCCGCAAACAATCAATCATATGAAACAGTTTTTTGAAGATCTATCTTTGCAAAAAGTGGATAATTGGATGCATTAAAACCAGTGTTCCGCATAGAGAGTGGTCCTTGTCATACCTGTGAACTATCAGTCAATAGCACAGGTAATAAAGGTTGGCCACCGTTTTTAATAAAATTATGGACAAAATTTATATTTTGTTTTAAACATATATATTAAATATTATATCAAATTTAAAGTCATTTTAATGCAATTTTAAACTGAATTAAATAGAATTAAAACACGAAAATATTATTGTTAACTTATCTCTGATATTAAATTTTGATATTTTATTTTCCTTTCAAATTATTTCAAAATACAATTTATTTGCGTTAAAATAAATTTTTCTTAGTTTAAAAATGGTTAAAAATAAAGATAATTAATAGTTACAAATTTTAATTAAAATTTATTTATAACGGGAGTTAACCTGATTTTTACAAGCAATGTTCCAGAACTGTTACCGAATTTCATGAAATTTGGTACACAAACTAATAGGAATGTGCTGGTTTCGAATATCACATTATTCGTGCCCAATCGAAACTTTGCCTTCTAAATAGGTGGAAATCCCCCTTATTTATAATAACAAGCGATACTAGCTTTGAACGTGTTCCTGAAATCGTACCCCCAATTGTTATACATCGTTTTATTCAGTTCATAAAGTGGAGTAATTTGCTACCATAATTAATCACTTCCAATCCGAACCTGGCCACTTCTGGCCAACTTCCTACGGTAATACATTTTATAGTCATACGAATAGCAATTATCAACTAATAGTTCAAAGTGAAGCATATTTTCACCGCTATTAAATATCTTTTAATACATTACTCATTAAAACCAAAGTTGTTATCTTTAAATTAGAATAAATAATGGACCAAATGACTTCCAAGTTATATGATTCTTTTACAACACATTAGAGGATGAATGTAATTGAAACAAAAGCTATTGTGCTATATATAGACCGAGCTCCCGGAGGGTGTAGCTTATATATTTTGGTAGTGTTCGACCTCAGACACCTAAAGATAAAATTTGGTGTGACGAGGTCCCCCAGTTTAGAAGTTATATAGGAAAAACTTAAAAAATTGTAAGCTTAATTTCTTGACTCTAGTGTATTATTTTTTCGCTATATACAAATAATTTTGCAGTAAAAATTTTTCTTAATATACATCTTAAATTTGATTATTGTAGCTTAAACCGTTCTCGAGATATTCAAGAAAATATTTCATACAAAAATATTAACTTTTATAAAAATTAATTTAATATCAAATTTTAATAATAATTCCTCTATAAGTAGGGTTAGTACCACGTAATGACAAACCTAACCCAACAATAAACTTTGGGTCGCGAAGCGACCCAACGTATTATTAGTTAGTTTACGGTTTATCATTTTCGTGGATGGCGGCGGTAGCCGCCGCCAAGGAGGAAGCTAGAATCCTTGTTAAAAGTAATTTTACATATATAATTATATAGTACAGTTTCGTGCATTAGAAAGCGAAGTTTAAAGATATATGCTTTCACGCGAATCCACCCACAACATATTAGTTAGGTTATCTTTATAATTATGTGGCACTTAACTTATTTATAGAGGAATTATAAAAATTTGATATCAAATTAATTTTTATAAAAGTTAACATTTTTATATGAAATATTTTCTTGAATATCTCGAGAACGGTTTAAGCTACAATGACGAAATTTAAGATGTATATTAAGACAAATATTTATTACAAAATTATTTGTATATAGAGAAAAAAAATACATTAGAGTCAAGGAATTAAGCTTACAATTTTTTAAGTTTTTCTATATAACTTCTAAACCGGGGGCCTCGTCACACCAAATTTTATATTTAGGTGTTTGAGGTCGAACGCTACTAAATATATGAGCCACACCTGCCGGGGGCTCTGTCTATATATAGTACAATAGCCAATAATAGTTGTATACAATAGTGGGTCCCATATATTAACACCTCTGACTTAGTGAGTGGGAGACCAGCTATAAAGCTGAACTCTTAAGGTGTATTTAAATAAAGAGTTATTATTATATTTTCTATTTTTCTGTTTATCATTAATTACTTGTGAATTTGAAAAATATAAAATTTTAAATCCATGCGAATGTGTCGAATATAACATTTAATGTGGTGGTACATTAAATATTAATTATATGCGTAAAGTTAAGTTAAAAGAATTTTTAGCACATGTAGACGTATATTATTTGGAAATAGAAGAGCAGTATTTGTATTATCATTAGATAATTAATAGGACATAAATATACCAAAGCGAACCACCGGTAACTTCTAGTATACATTTGAGATAAAAGACATATTTCACAAATAATTCTATAAGAATACTGACGCACTGGAAACCATATACAGTAAAAGCTCGATATAACTGACCTCGATGTAACGAACATCTCGTCATAACGAACCAAACTCGAATCACGTTCGGTTATTAAGTTAAGCTAAAATCCATTCGATATAACTCACCGCTCGATATAACGGACAAAAATTTTTACCCCATGAGGGTTCGTTATATCTCGCTTTTACTGTAGATAGTGACGTAATGTGTTTGCTAAAATTTTTATTAAATTTAACTCAAAAACAGTTGATAAGCATCTGAGTTAAAGTTAATTACATTTAATAATATGAAAAGTGAAAATATTAGTGAGAAAATGAGCACATTTTGTATGATAAATATGACTATAAGTAGAAAATTTTGCTTAAATCTCTATTATTTTTAATTTGCACTCAATAGTAAAGTATAACGTGCGTTAAAGCAATGTATAAATATATAGTTTATTTAATTTTATTGGTGGGATTCAGTTCTTCTCAAGATATTCAGATTCACAAAAATGAAGTGTCGAATGATATAGAAGAACACGCTATCAGTCAAGCATTAAGATTCTTGGAGGTATCAAATAGTAGTGAAATAGTGGCAAAAAGTTTGGCCAATGAAATGAACATTAAATTTGGTAATAAATGGTATTGTTTTGTTGGTATTAATTTTAATAGTACAGGTTTTGATATTGAATACCAGATGAATACCTTATTCTGGTTTTCATATAAAGAGAAACATATTTTACTATATAAGCCTAAAATGGATATACTATCAAATCCTCTCATTGAAGCTAAAAAAGATACCGCAAAACTCACTATTATTTTTACTGACGTGGAAGAAAGGATAAGATTAGATATCATTAACGCAACTAAAACTGCTTTAAAAAGTTTAAATGATTATAAAAGTATAGCTTTGGATATAAGTAAAACTTTACAGACAAGAACAGGACTTCTTGGATGGCTCGTAGATATAGATTTGATTGGATTTGATGTAAAACAAGATTTCTATAAAAATATATCAATCAAAGGATCATTGATTGCATTTAAAATAGAAACGATTGAATTTGTTATATATCGTAATTCACCCAATTGTGTGAATGAGGTAAATATGAACCGTTATAGTGAAATGTTTGGGATCAATCACTGCCTTTTCTATAGCTAGTGATGGTCACGCTCACACTCGGGGTATATGAATCGCTCTCGAGCGTAATCTTGCACCAAATCAGCAAATTAGTTAAATTAAATCTTATCTGTGATAATATGTGGGTTTTATGTCTAAATTGTTTGCATATATGTTTGTTTATTATACAGTATGTAATTAAATGATATATTTGTTTTATAAAAAAAATTTAATATGAGATATATTTGACGCTCAACCGAGCGCATTGACGCTCACCACCAAGCACCGTCCGCTCGAGCTTTTACTATAACGGCGAATTACATAATCTTTTAAGTTAATTCTCAAATTAATTAAATTAATAAAATTTTTATTATAGATTGATTTCACAAAAATTATAGAAAACGCTAAAATATCTAAAGAGATTGTATACGAAGACAGTAATAGCACAAATTTCAATGTAGTTCTTAAAGCAACAAAAGAGGTGCTTTCTCAAAGTTTGACAAATTGTCTTCACAGTATTAAAACAAATGACGTATTAAGATGGTGTGTCAAGGACATCGCAAACGCATTAGCACTCAAGATTACTGCACTACTACCTGGTAATTGGGTGGTAACTGTAGGCAAATTGCAACAATGCACCACTATTTATGATGTCAAATATAAAAATATAGAAGAATTTGTTTATGTACTCAATGAACTCAATTTTGAAGTTATTAGATTTGCTGATTAACAGAAACTATTGTAATTTGAGACTATATGAACACTGTTTCATATTGTACAAAACTCATCAAAATGAAGTATGATAAATACGGGTTGTTTACTGATGGATAGCCAGTTGTCAGGCATGAGGTGTCGTTCATTGGTTCATCAATAACTCCAGTTGCTATCATACTTCATTTTGATGAGTCCTGTATTATACACTCTATTTTTAATCTAATAAATGAGTTTCAAATTAAAATTATTCATATTGTACATAAAAACTAGAGCGTGTCATCGATTCTTAATCAAGAGGAGACACGAGACTTCAATTTTTTATTTCATTCTGACTTAACATTCTTTGGCTACCCTTTGATTTTTATTATGACATCAAAAATTCAAGTATATCTTGTAATTAAATGGAATTATTTGTGGGTTAAACAGACGTTCAGGTGAACAGATCTTAAGAATTTTGGTTTCCTAAGGTTCTTAGATCTTAAGGTTTTTTGAAATTTCCGTCTATTTGGCGGATTAGGATTCCCCCAAATGAACTGTCCAAAAATGAACAGATATGAAATACACAATAAATTTTATTTTATATATTCTTCATTTTTATAATAATTTAGAAGTCTCTTCTTTCATGTTCCTGAAGAAGAGTTATTTAAAAGCATTTTCTTTCATTCATTTGATGTTAACATAATATTGAGCTTAAATGTTGTGAGCTATGAGTTTCAGTTTTTGAAATTTATCTTATCTTTTGTCAAAAATGGTTTACACTTTAATATAAATTTTTAGTTTTTTTCTTTAATTTGTTAAAATTATTTCAAAATTATTTTATGTGAAATTTATTTCAAGAATTTTATCCCTATTTTTATAAAAATAAATTGAATTATCTTTTGAGATAAAACAACAAAAGGGGAGTCTTTTTGAGCTAAAAAGATAACTATAATGCCTGAAAAATAAAATCAATTATTTTTAGCGAAATTTATAGTTTTAAATAAATCGAAATTAAGTGAAGATTTCAAACAATATATTAAAGTTGTGCGTGTTTTCAAAGATTATAATAATAAAGAGAATCTATTTTTGGTCACAAATGACAATAAAGTGTATTGTTTTGGTTCAAATGGTTGAGGTTTTGGTCATAACAATACAGTCAATGAATTGACTTTAAATGAAGACTTAAGTCATAAGCAAATCAGTGCTTTCAAGAATAGTGTATGTCATGTAATCGCGCGCACTAAAGATGCAAATATTTATTGTTGGGGTAAAAATGAATGGGGATTTGTAGGGAATGGAAAATGTGACGTAATTATATATAACCAGAATTAAATGAATATTTGAGTGGAAAACAAATTATAAATATTTGTTGTGGTGAACGTCATACAGTTGTGTTTAGTACTTAAAAACAAAAATTGTGGATTTCTCCCGCCACTCCTTAGTTTGAGTTACAGCTAAAAAAGAATATTTCAAAGGACAAAATCTGACTCCTATGACCCTATTGGCCGCTAATATATTAATTTTAAACAATAATATTTTATAAATTTTTTTAAATATATAAGAATTATAGATTAGACCCACACCAAAAATCCATTCCTTTTAAGGCTAATATTTAAGCTAAAATTAAAAATTATTTTATATCAGAGGTTTATAAAGAGGATAAAAAACAAAAGACTCAATGAGAGCATTGCAAGGCCAAAGGTACAAAGGGTTACTATTAATAAAACTGTTGAATTATTTAAGGATTAATCGTGACATGTATTGAGAAGATTTGATCATTAACACATAGATGATCGCATAGCCCAATAGTATAGTTTTAATCTGTTTGACTCTCATATATTATGATTTAAAGAATCGATTGGACACCATTTATTGTATACCAAATAAAATAATACAAATTGTTGTAAGCTAAATCTCATGGATTCAAAAAATTCTGCTTAATATATGTTAGAAAATCCTGAACTAGTGATCTAAATCACTATCTAAAGCATTAAAATAATATTAAATGAATTGTATCAACCTAATTTGAAATTACATACAGTATTTATAATATAATAATTAATGTTATTCAATAAACAATATAAAAACACTGGAATTATAAATATAAAAATGAGATATTCTATTAAAAGTATACAATGAAAATAATAATTTAAAATAACTAATATTAGTTTTAACATTTCTAACATTATTTGAGTCTAAATACCGGCCACTGTATTGATAACTTTGTAAAATTTGACCAAACTATCCAACACATACTTGGACTTTCTTCACAACATAAACCCACCATTTGGGAGCTCCAGTATTATAAATTATTAAAATATTAAAAGTTAGAAAAGCTGAACAACTGACAAAAGTGCAAATGAAGTTCATATATATAAGAGTCAGCGGTTCATTCTCGATGAATTGGCCGCAAACGGTCGGAAGTAGAGCTGCCATTAGACCACTGGTGCAAACAAAAAATGCTCCCATTATATTAGTTATTGTTATGTGCCTTTCAAGAAAGGCATAAATAGCTGCAAAGACTGAAGCGCATCCTAAACCAAAAATTACATTTCCAACCCATAACATATTTAAAGAGTTTTGATTTAACTCAAACATTAACAAAAAAATATTTGCAATAATTATTATAAAATAATTAAGAAAAAGCATATTTTCAAGTCTATACTTGAGTGAAATAAAAAAACAAATTCCGCGCCCAATAGTAAAGGCACCGGTAAGATATGTCATTGCAATCGCACCTTCACTTTCTGACAGACAAAGATGAGAATTAATGGCAAATGTGGCCATTAATTGAAAGTACATCACTTCCATTCCCATATAAGGCGCTATTGTCAAGAACCCGAGTATTATGTAAATCAATTTGTGAGAAGTGGGACATTTGCAAACACACTCCTGGTCTTGTTCTTTTGGAGGAACGTATCTCTTGTAAAAATGCAATATTAATAGCATTAACGCAGAAATTGTTAATACCGAACCCACGATTCCAAACGGTATTTCAATGCGAGACTTTTCTATTGATTCTTCATTAGTCGTGTTTTTAGTACAAAGTGTTTGATTGAGTGAATCAGTTGTGTTGTGTTTGGCTAAGAATGGTTTAGTTATTAGCGGCGATACAAATGTTCCCAATGCATAGAAAAATTGAATTCCTTGCAAATAAGATCCAGATTTTTCAGCCCATAATTCAATAATCCATACGACTTGTGCCGTATCTAAACCTCCAGCACTAAACCCCGTAAGTGCTAAGGATCCGAAAAATAGACCCAATATTCTAATGTATGGCGCAATAGTTATGGTTATCGCCATAATTAATAAAAGACATACTAAGACGAGTTGACGATTTATATAATTATATATAACACCGTTTATTATTGCACCCAAAGTATATCCAACGAGTATACACCCAAAGACAATCGTTATACTGTCCAGTGTCGTGTTTAATCGTGTTTTCATGTCATTCAAAGCCGGGCCAGTTATATATGCTGTCATTCCATAAGCCAATGAACAGAAAAATAGGACAGCAGTGGCCACAATTTTATATCGCATTTTAATTTCATTATTAGAATTATTTTCAATTTCAAATTGAAAATCATTTTTAAGTGTATTCTCACTGTTTGATGAAATTGTTTGCTTGTTTTCCATATTATTTTGTAATAATTTTTATTGAAAGAATATTATCGTTTAGATCCAGAATTAACCTGAATTATCTCAAATAATTATATATAATAGTATATATTGTATCTTTATTTGTCTGGTAATGTAAGTTTCAAAAAAGGTTATCCATTACCCTCAAAAGGAGACATTTATCCCATTGCAGAATTTATTTGAAAGCACAAAATAACAATAATAACAATGACAATAATGACTATAAAAGCACATTATAATAGATGTATTCACCGCTAAAGCTGAATCGCAATTGCTCTTTATAAATAATAAAAGTGGACATACTTTATATAAGCATTTCGTTAATATATTTTGTTGCTAAAAATAAAAATATAATGGTAATAAACTTGACACCTACAATATTACTGACGGACGATAGATATACTTTAATGTTGTATTCTGTTTTTTTGTAAACACCTCAACCTTGGAAAGGAAGTATATGTTATCTCACATTGTTAATAAAACTAACATTATGAAATACCAGTATAAGGATAGTTACAAATAAAAATTTTATTACTTAGTTAGACGCGTAAAGATTATAAATTAATAAAATTTATTATAAATTTATGTCTAAAATAATGTATACTTTAATGAATAAATAAAATTTTACATGAGACTTATGAAGGGTTGCTTTGTTTATTTGGATTTTTGGCTATCTTATGACATGAAAATTCTACCATAAAAATATTTTTCGAATCAGTTTCTAATTTGTCGTAATATTCTTTTTAAACTAATGTGTGGTTTGATGTTAATGCAAAAATTTAATTATTTATATGAGGACAATATTAGATAAGATACATGTAGGCATAATTCGTAATTGAGATATAATTATATCAAAGAATTTGTTATTATCTGCATTACTTTTATTATTTAAACTTTATCATACAAGGTTCAGTAAATAAATTTCTGGCCTACCATAGAAGGAGAATTGATGGAGCTCTAATTTTTATATTAATATTAAATATACTAATCCCTAATTTCTATACACAATTGAAATCCATTCTGTCTTTGTTCATTCTATCTATAAAGAAATCTTAATTTTTCTCTCCAAAACTTAGAGTTAATCTGCATTCAAACTATTGGGTTGATGCATAATTAATGCGGATTTTTTTTCGCGCTATTTTTGCTTATGAAAATTGGCGTTTTGTTTACAT
>JAQGCH010001259.1:0-16520 GCA_034699485.1 Nanhermannia elegantula | reverse complement strand
TGTGTGTGTGTGTGTGTGTGTGTGTGTGTGTGTGTGTGTGTGTCTGTCTGTGTCTGTGTCTGTGTCTGTGTCTGTCTATCTGTCCGTCTATCTATCTGTCTGTCTGTCTGTAATTCCGCAATAATGTAATAAAATTTTTTACAACAATTTTATTTAGACTTTAGTTTAGTAAAATATTTTCAAAAAAAGTTAAATGCACTGTAAAGGCTATAAGTTATAGTCTATAACAATGCATACGGGCTTAAACACTCAAATTGAATACTCATTATCTACAGCTTAAAATATATTGTGAATTAACACAATTTAAAAATTTAGAATATGTTTGAAATTAAAAAGTTGCTTAGAAACTGGACCCAAACCTAAGAGCCTGAGCATTTGCGCTCAGCTCAATCAAGACCTATATTCTGTGACTGAGTATTTCGTATATTCCACGTGTTATATCAGAATGATATATTAATTTATTAAGTTGCAAAACAAAGGGAGCCGCTAGTTTGACTACAATATATTTTACTCTTAAGATAGTGAATAAGACGTATTTTAATTTAAACACGTATAATATGGACCGAATAAGAATTGTTATATACAGTGTTTTTGACTTTTTGAAAATTTTTATAAAGAAAATTTGAATTAGCATTATTGTATAAATTTTTATTACAATATTGCGGACAAACACACGGGCGGACGGACTGACAAAATATTTTTAATAATATAGATTTTATTCAGCCTAAAATAAATTATGAAATAACACAATTTAAATTATTCTTAAAATCTAAAAGTTACAAGGCAAAAGGAACTGATTGTTTATTTTTAAAAAAGCTTCAGTGCTTTTCCAACCGATCCTAACAATGATTACAGTAGTTTGATCTGAAGTAAACCTCTTGAGCTTTGATTCAAGTCCGATAGCTGTCATACTATTTATTGTAGTATCTGTTATTATAAAGAGCACGTTTAGTATTCTTTGATTAATCACTAGATGTTCAATACTTACATTCGTTCAATAGTATGTTATAATTTTGTTTATATTATTTAAAATTATTTATTAGCAATAATTATTTTACAGTATTTGGGATATTATTATACGAATAAATTTTAGATCAAATTATGAATCATTTCAAACTATTTTTAAAAATCTTTTTTATAAAAGAATACAAACAAGTTTTCGGCATTAATAGTTGTTAAATAATGAGTACTCGTATAGCTTAAACTTTTTTCCATCACTTAATAACATAATATATTATAAATTATTTGTACCTTTTTGAAACTTATGTGTAATTTATGTGTTTTGATAATATAAAATGTTTCTGTTAAAAAACTCGATTAATTGAATCTAGGCTTAAAAGAAGTTTTTTATTCGAATAAAATGGTTTCATTTCTATAAAAAGATTTGAAAACTGTTTAAGCAAAATAGTTGTTTATTTTTGATGTACTAATCAAAACATGAGAAATGACAAATTAATTCAAATGAAGGTTAATTAAAATAGCTATTATACAGTATTAGGGCTAATAAATCCGGTCTAAGAGAATAGGGTTTGCAAATATGCTTATTAAATGCTATGCATTTCGAAGAAACTTAAATTTTTTTCAATATCTTATTTCACTTAATAATTATTTGTGAAAAATAATTTAATGAGAAAATATAATAATTTATTATATAATGTATCTCTCAAATACATGTTATAATTGGTGGACCTCTTTTGTCCTAAATTTTAGGAAATTTGTAATTAAGATATTAATAATGATGAATAGCACAGTTAGTTTACTGTCAATTACTGAAGACTGGCATTGAGAATTCGAGTGGTTTTAGTAAATGAATTTTGGTTTAAAATAAATTTATAGCATATAATTGTTTTTTCGAATAGACTGTTCTACAACTAAATTGAGTAAAAAGTATTTTAAGCGATTGATCCCTATTCAGCAAAACAAATAGGAATCTTAGAGTCCATAAAGTAAATCAAACAATTATTACGCCATAAAATATTCAGTAAACTGTTTTCCTCAACATTTCACTATAAAATTAATGAAAATGAACGAGTTTTACGGTAAAACCATTTTTGAAGTTTAACTTTATTTTTTTGAGTCACGCATTTGAAAACTGGATTCAACCTATAATACACTCATATTTATAACAATTTTCTGTGATTATTTATTTTTGCCAAATACTTTCAGCCTGTTTCTTATTATATACACTAAAAATAGATCATTTCAATTGTACAGTACATTAAAATAAATATCTTCTTGTTAATAGAAAATGTTTTATATACAGGTAGTTCAGGTAATTAATGATTTTATTACGCTTTAAACTATTATTTATATTGTATGACCAGTAACAGTGTTAATAACTGTTTAAATTCTATGGATGTCGATAAATAATGAACGTGAATAGGGTTTAAAGCAAAATCTTTTACATTTGAGACTACGATCTTTGATATTTTCAAAATTTCATTATCTTGAATGTGAGAAAAATTACTTTTTAATGTTATAACTTGCCATTTATTTTAATAATTTAAAATTACTATTTAGATGAAAACTTATAAATTTTAATTTGGGATTCGTGTAGCGCTGCCAACCATCCCGGAATGGCCGGGATATTACCGTAATCAACCTCTTTGTCCATTTTTAGAGAATTGATTATATAATTATTTTTAAAAATCAAATATATAACATGAAAAATATATACTTTTAACTAATAAACGTGAATGATTTACAAAATTTGTAATTATAAAGCAATACTCATACCAGTATTTACAGTACTTGAGGATAAAAAGATTTAAAAACTCAGACCTCATTATATGCTAAAAATACTGGAATGACTGGAGTATTTGTGTCCCAGAATGTCCCGAAAATAATTGAGAAAGTCATACATTGAATATGATGATGAAAGTGAAGGAATCACACAGAGAGAGTTGGCGACGCCAATATAGGGCAACTCTAGTTTCGTGTTTAAAGAGCTATTGATTTTTAAAAATGAGTTCAAAAAGGATTTATAATCGCTTTATTTTTTTGGAAAAACCAATTTTCCCTAATATTTTTAAAATAATATTAATTTTAAAATATATAATGGAATAACAGAATTTAAAGTGAGAGAACTGCTAAATCTAAAAGTCAAAGAAAGAATATCAATTCAAATAAATATAATATATTATACATTTTAAAGTTTTTTAGTTTATGTTAAATTCTATAATTGCTGATGAAGACTTCAAATGAAATTCAAATAATTACTAAAGATTTAATAAATTTTCATCAGAGCATTAAACTTAATCCATTTGACATTTAGCAACACTGCTAAATAAATAATGTCTTAATAGTTCAATCAAAGTGCATAATGCTTTCTGAACCTTGACCTAATCTATATTCTCTTATATTAAATTAAACTTGAAATTAATATTATTAATTTAATGATTTGAATAATTAATTTTTATATAGAATATAAATTACCAAATGAAAGAGTTCAAAATCTTATATTTTGAAAATAGGCTAATATTACATCTCATAAAAATATTTAATAAAAGCAATTACTTTCTAAGTATAAACACCGATCAATTAACCGACAACAAATGTACACCGACGTAATTTGTACTATCAGTTATTCATTGGCGACTAACTCACTAAAAATCGCATTAAAAAATTAATGGCTATATCAAACTTTAATTTTTTTGCATAAATGTCGGAATATAACACATTAATACTTACGTGAATTTAAAAATTAAATATAATAATTAAATCGGAAATTAAATTAATTTAAATGAGAAAGAAAAAATTACCAAGTCACTTCTAATTTCATTCAAATCGGACTTAATTAACAAATGCCTATTAAAGCTCGGTATCTAAGTGTTAGCGCGTGGTCTCACTCCAGCATTTCTTTTCCCTGAGCCTTAGCTCAAGTTTTCAGTTTAAACTAACACTTATTACTTATAAGAAATCATTTTTATCACAAATTCTCATCATTTCATTTTATTAAATATGTTTCATATTTTGCATTCCATTAGATTAAAACTCTTTAATTTAATAATTTCTAATTTTTTAATTTTTTAATCTTAAACTTTAATTTTAATTTAATCAAAGCTCGAATAACTTAAATAGCTTTGTTATACTAAGTACACAGTCATGCTATGAACTTACTGTAGCTTCTCTTGCATAGACTTGAGATTATTTGGAAATAACTGAGATCCAGATTCTGCTTAAGTTTGCTTTCGCTTTCAAATTAAAAGTTTCAATAATAATTAGAACAAAAGTTTAGATTTCGAAAGAAATATGTTTACCGGCATAAAAAAACTTATAATAAAGTGCTGTTATACTCTTTAATGTCTACGTAATGTAAATAATTAAGCGTAATCTTAGACCTTCTCATTTAAATATAAGCTGAAGTCAAATTTCTGTGAAGCAGTCTTTAAAAGAATGCACCAAAAGTGTTAGAAATATAAGTTTATATTAAACAAAAATTTATTCATAATTCAAATAATTGGAAGGCAATGATTGCAACAGAATTTGTTCACCTGTTCATCCAAAGGGCAATCGTGTGCTGAGTTTTTAATAAGTTACTGTTAAAATTAAAGAGTTTTCTTCCACACTATAATAGTTATAACTTATTCATACCGTAAACATTACGCTTAGAAATTAAGTTTCCAGTGATATTCAGCTATCAATACTATATCATTACATTTATGCATATTTACTATCATATAATTAGTGTTTAGTTCGTTAAAGCAAAGAAATGCAGACTCTCCTTAACCAACGCATATCACAAAATTAAAATTTCATAATTTGAATAATTGAGTGTATAATAAGATTAAAATAATAAGGAGCAGAGGCTGGAAAACTCCGATCCTGAGCCTGAAGTATGAAATTCTGGGATTGAGTTGTGCTTGAGCCTGAGCCTAAGATATGTCGTTTCTAAAGTCGAAAAATGAATGAATATAATGCAAAATATATTTAACCGATTAATAGTTATATATTAAATAAAAGTCTTATGAGTTGTCATTCATTTCTTTATTTTTAAACTTTGTTTTATATATATTTGTAATAAGAAAAAGTATTATGATTTCGCTCAAAGGATACTAAATAGCTTATACTAATGTTATACCACCCTTAAGTGCCTACACATTCAAATATTATGATTCTTAGTGAAAGACAACTTATAATAAAAGAAGCCAACCCTTCAATTGATGAAAAACTCGTTACAATGGGTCTCAAGTATGTAATTCATGTTAATAGTTCTTAAGTTCTTAGAACTCACGGGTAAGACACTTAAACAGTACTCAACACGTAATATTAGACTTAGAAAATATATTTAAATGATCAATAAATCTGAAACAGTCTGTATAGGTGTACAGTATCGTACAGTACAGTACAGTAAATTGTTTATTCATTTGACTTGTTTCTCTGAGATTCGTTTGATTATGAAATTAATTTATAAATTCACTTACAGTACATTAATTATAAATGATTTAAATTATCGAACAGTTATATTTCTATTCGCTTACTGTAAAAGAAATATATTCAAAAATATAGTTTAGATATGACTTTTGCTGATTGAATGCTTGCCAATGAATGTGTTAATATGAGAGGACCTGCTTTTCGTGAATTGCTTCCAGCAATTAACTCGTACTTAATAAATATAATTCATTACTTTCTTTAATATAAACTTACTGTACTTTTCATCAAAAAGAGCTCGTGATATGAGTTGTTAGTGAAGTGACATATTTTATACCCTTTTGAATTTATGGCGCTATATAGCTCTTAATATAAATTATTATTATCACTTCAGTTAATTGCTATTTAAGGTTGAGGATTAAAGAAAACATTATAGTCAGTAAAAATGAATAACGGATTCAATCCTAGTATGAATTTATATGATTTTTAAAAAATGCTTGAGCCTAAAGATGAATCCAAAAACAGTAGGTCTGTGTGTAACTAATATTAGAGCCAATACATGTCATTTTACAAAAGCAGGTCTTAAAATATTGAACACGCAATAAACTGATTACAGTATTAGGTATGACCAGGGTATCACTTTTTCTTAACAGATAAATATACGCTATTAAAAGAAATACTGAATTGTGAGGCGGTATTCAAAATTCAATAAATTACAGCCGTAGTAATTACAAGAATTCTAATTATTAGTTAAGCTTTTAAATCAATTTTTTTCAGAGAAATCGAATTTTAAAAATCAATGGTTTAAAAAACCTCATCAAAGACAAGGTTTAATATAGGATTATATGCCATTTCTTCGGATTTCTTTTGGTCGAACACTGTTTCCCGAATTTAAATAGTGCATGTATTGATATTTCAATAGCAATTTCTTATGTATCAAATTTTTACCTCAAAATACCTTAAAATACAGTATTTCTAAATATTAGTTTAGCTAAACTTCACATTGAAATACTATTAATTTATAACAATTACGAAGAGCTCAATCAGTATTAACGTGTAATTCACTTGTTTTTCTCTTGTAATTAATTGATATAACTATTAAAACGCGAGTTTATAACATTATCTCATTCAAAATACTGTATAATATTTGAGAATCAAACACAGATGCAGAATCTTTTTGCTAATTAAATAGGTGTGAGAACTCCATGAGATAACCCTAACACGTATTTCTCGGTGAAAAGGGCCTACAGTTCTACAATTAGGCGGTTGTCTATTTTAAAAGTCTAAACATTTAATTATCCATTAGTTAGTCTTTTAAAGTTAAGACATGTCTGGATTATACTTTCAATAAGAGGCGCACTTCTTATTATTAATGATGGATTGTGGTTATGCTCTCAACCAAATTATTGCATTCAATGTAAGGCAAAATTGATTTTCAAAGTTTGAGATGAATACGAATTAATTGATTACAGTATAGTAATCAATAGTAAATGTATGGAATATTCGATAAGTTTTATAAGTGAAAGATTATTAAATATTACATATTAGGTAAGAAATTATTTTCAAATTTTAATTCATTAAATTTGTAGAAATAACAAAAACTTTTTAATACAGCATTTTATCAGAAGTGCGATAAAAGCCCTCAATATTTAATGTACTGAAATATATTGGAATTAAAAATTATAAGTACTGTGCAGACAACTAAATAAAATGGGATGTATTTTGAGTTGATTTCAAAATTGTCTTAACAATAATCCTATAAATCGAATCTTTTAATTTTCATAAATTTTAGTTTTTATGTTTCCATGACTTGTATTTGATTACAATTAGGTTTACAATAATTGCAACTTATTATTGACTCTTTTCTCTAAATTGACTTGTGATGAATTGATTGCTTTCGTCAAATCAATGCATAGTCTTTACATTGAAATTAGATTTATAAATAGTAATTAGTAGTGATTACCTAATAAATAGCAAAATGAAGACCACCTATAATGAGTGGAAAGAGCAGGTTTTGTAGCTTTTAGTGATAGCATTGCACCTGGAATGAGACTCAGCTGTTTTCACGTAAAGCTGACTTATGTATTGAGTGAACTATTTTACTTTAAAAGCTCTTCTTTTTTAAATATTGAGCATTGGTTTATAGCAAATATTAATTTCATTTTTCAACTATTCAACAAATATTCTTATTGAGAACCTTTGCGATTAACATTAAATAAGCACATGGCAAGTGAGCTTTGATTTATATAACTTCTGATCCTATACAGAAGCTTTGTTAAATTAATTTCATAAATGCTACTCAAAACTTAATCTTTAGCTAATTTGTTGAATATTATTCAATATCATTGCAATGGACATTAGAGATAAGATTTTCTAATTGATCGCATCAAAGCATTCATAACCACTTTTGTTTAGTTCAAAAATGTTTCTTTTAATTGAAAAATAAATTTTACAATCACTTTCAGCAAAAAGGAAATCTCGGATAACTGTTTAAGAATTAAGAAATGGAATTAATGTATTGAGTGCTTGTTTTTAAAAGAATGAATATAACAATTCCTTAATTAGTTTTATTTTAGTTTTTAAAAAAATATATTCAAGGCATACATTTGAGGTAACGATAATTGCTATAATTATTTAAATACGGATCTGCATAATGGTCACAATCCTATAAGAAAACAGATTTATTGAGGTTAGTGAGCGATAGCGACTACCAATCATTAAATACCATATCAATTGAAATCCATTTCTGATCTCCGATTCTATTTTCTTTGTTATACTTTTTTTCAGCGCTTTCGTTATCACTTTTAACATATCCATCAATATGTTCCTCATGACTATCTTGTGAAATGCCGTCGCGTTCATCTGCTTCACGGATTAGTTCTTGAAGGGCTGCTATGTATTCAATAGCGCGATGCAATGTTTTAACTTTAGACAAGCGTTTGTTCCTATTCTCGACGGGTACGCATTTTCTTAATCTCGTGAAAGCGGTGTTCACTGCCTGTACTCTACGCCTTTCGCGTGCATTTCTTCGCGCCACCAAATGAGTTGGCTTTTCTCGGTGTGGGACATGTTTATACGTGGACTTATTTGATTTTCTTTCAAATTGAGTTAATAAGCATTAATATAACTTCAAAAGTTATAAATTTACAAAAATTGTGAAGATTTCATATAGCTTTCTAACAAGCTTTCAGATAATTAGAATATCGTAAAAATTTGCGATTAAATTCAAATCAAAGTGATTACCACTTTATTTAATGTGAATTATTAAATTTTAAACGCATTGAAATCATAGTTTAATAACTTATTACAGTGTTGTAGTTATTAAGAGTTTATTTGTAAACTATTAATTTAAAACATATTAATACTTACTTTTTCTTTGGAGTTGACTTATTAGCTGTTACAAGAGTAGTAGCTTTAGAATGAGGTTCAGATTGATTAGACATTGACTCTACTTCTGACTGGAAATAATTATGATTGATAGGAGTTTTTTGCATAGAATTTGTTGCCATATGACTCGCAAATGGATAAGTGCCAGTGTCTGTCATGTATTGTGTCTGATATGAGGCATGTGTGGAACATATATTCGATGAAACACTGATCCAGTTATTGTTATTATGAGGTGATGGCGTCTCTGATGGACTTGTAAGGGATGGAATATAGTTGACTTGAGGAGCTATTACCACAAACCCTGAGTGTTGGTGTTGCTGTTCAATGAGTTCTTGCATATTAACTCTGTTATTATTAAGGAAATTGTCACAAAATTTACTTTAGACGTAATTACATAAAAGTGTTTTTAGTAAATTATAATATTTTTGGCATAACTAATGCTGGTATATGTGAAATACAAGACAATCAAACTAATAGATCAGCACAAGATATAAGGGCTCACAATATGAATTCATTAATCTATTTGAAATGCTGGTAAAAACTGAAGAGAGAGTTGCATCAGATAGAGATAGAATGTTACATATGTCTCATCTCATCTCACATTAGGTTTGGCTGCTTTTGATCCTGTAAGAGAGGAGTGAACAACTGTTTTGCCCAAACACTGAATCACACTTTATACACCTGAATGAGTGGCGACCAATCATATACAGCCCTATTGGTTATATAAGTGACTTGACTTCTTCGAACGGCACGCGCCGTCGATTGCCTTAAGACAATTGTCTACATTTATAATTGATATCTACATAAAAGTAGGAAAAGAACGTCTGATTACAGATCAATAAAAGGTCAGTCCCTTATCTGTTGTGTCTCCGATTGAAACACAAATAAAGTCAATTTCATTGCACAACACAATGAATCAAAATCTCTAAAATAAATAATTTAAAGCAAAATAATGGTTATTTCTATAATATGTTATCTGCTCAAAGAATTCAATGAATTCAATGAATCGGTGCTCCTTTAATTGTCTGCAGCTGTCCTTAATTTGCATGTGTGTACGTCTTTCTCCATTACATGAATGTGTGGCTGACCTTTTTATGACCATTGGAGCAATTTCTTCAAATTGACTCAAACTTTTATTTAAACCCAAAGTCAAATACATAGAATGAGATACAATTAAAGGCATACATGAATGCCTGGTCTGCTCATTGTCTTGGCTCTGATTTTCTATTGTAATCTATTTTTATATTAGTCTTATTGAAGCGTAAAATTATGTGAATTAAGCAAAACACATAACAATAAAGCAATAAAAGTGACCTTCACATGATGATCATCATGTTAGTCGTCATCATCGTTCCGATGGTCTCAAACCTGGTATTATTTAGAGTATAATTTGAGCCACAAATTGAATGTTTGTTAACATTTTTCGTTTTAACTTAAGCCGTCTTTTTTATGTTTCAGTTACACCGCATCGTCAGTGAGTAACAACTTTAAATTGCCACGAGCTCAAAGTGAAGCCCTGCACGCGCCTCTCCAGCCCATTTGAGCTACAATCAGAACATAGTGCCTCAGGCAAGCAGGTGAGCAACTTTTGCCTTTAAACTGCCTGCAAGTTGTCTGCATGTCAGCCATCATTTAGCTGCACTTATATGTGATCAGAATTTTTTTGTTGTAAAATCTCTGCAATACTTTTAGAGCTTATCTTCCGCTGTCTTCCAAAGCAGTGTATTTTATTATAAATGCCTTTCGATATTATTAATAGTTGTTTTGGTCACTGACCGCTCATGAAGCAAAATTGTGTCTATAAGTTATGTGTACAATAAATAAGATTCCAATGATATAAATGCTGTAAATTGCAGTTAATCTCTAAAATAAGTTATAATAACTTATTATTGCAATAAAGCTAACATTTAGTTACATTGTATGTATTATACAGTAATAAGCAATCTTTAAAAATAAGATCATAAATAATCCAAACTCAGTAATAAACATATTTTTTATTCTGTTTATCATTCAAGTTAGTTATAGTTTCCTATTTAGCCCAAAATGTCTTATCTTATGCCTCATCTGATATTTGAAACTATCAAAGAGTTATTTCTTCATTAAAACAGAAGTCGGAAATCGAATTCTTGACATAAAAAAAGTTTTTATCGAAGAGCAGATGATTTTTTCAGAACAAATTTTAAAACTTCTGCATTTTAAAGAAACCGTTATTTTTGCCTTTAGTTAAATATAATTACCATATTTCGAGATTTAGTCGTTTTTACACTATAATGAGAATCATTTGACTGGTGTCTCTCGAGTGGATTTGGAGGACTATTATTTACTACCATTATTAGTGAGTTAAGAGTCATGACATTTGGATTTAGATTGGAGGCTGTTGTAAATAACTGAACTTTTTAGTTAGTTTTTTGTATGTATACTTCTATTGAGTATTAATTAATTATGCTCTTATTTCAGCTTTGCCTCACTTTTCCAATATTAAGTAGGTGTGAGCTGTATAACTGTACTAAATAGTACGTGCAGCTAAGGATTTAGTCAAAGACACCTGCCTTTAAATCTTTGTTCTGATTGGTTCGCATCATTGATTATTGCCGATCACATAGATTATTGTCTTTTGTCATGATTTTGTACCCAAAATGCAAGTAAACCTATAACTCAAATATTTAATCTATAATCTGGTGAAAAGTGTTATCCTAACTTTATAAGTCATTTTTGTATATTTAATGCAAACTCAATCAAATAAAATTCAGATTTCATAAGTCTATTAAAGTCTTCATTTGTTATGTCTTTCTTATTCATTCTCTAACTTGAATCAAAATCTTATCATAATTTTATTTCTCAAATCTTTTTGTTTTTGGCGAAGAATCCAAATTCTTTACGAAATACAGAAAGCAAAACAGATATAATAAGATTCACGAGTTGATGAACGATTCACAACTGTATTATTTTTTACAGCATTTTCAAAATAACAACTAAAAGGCATAAATTTTTCTTTATTTTAATTGTTGGTCATTTTCCTTTCCAATTGCCGTTAATGTTAAAAAAGATTTATTATTTATACCTAACCTATAGTATTGTTAATGTTAGTAAAAGAACTATAATTGTGTAGAAGTTATACTTAATAAAATACGAAAATTCAATTTAATAACTTTTTGCACATTTTAAAAATACATTTTTTAGTGATTTAATGTCTTATAATAATAGTTCGTCGTGTTATTGAAAATTTACACATAACTTATAATCTTTCTGTAGGCTTAACGCTTTATATGTTAAAGTGTTTATTAACACAGAATGTAAAATCTTATACCAGCACTAATATAATGTATACCAGTATAATAATATGTTTGTCTTCTGCTAATGAGCCATAAATTTTTTTATTTCAATTTTCTTTTACTTAAAAAATAAATATTTAATTCAGTTATAAAATAATAATTATTATTCAGTGTTTTCAAAGTGTTTATAAAACCAAATATTGACATTTTTGTGCTTAATTTTTAATAACGCACAGCACTAGTGATATTACTACAGTTAGGCCTCACCTGTAATTATTAACATAACTTTACCTGAACTTTCCCAATAACAAAGCTACTGAAACACAAACTACTATTGTATGATTCCATTCTACTGTTATAAATGTTTATCTAAAAATGGATTTTCAAATTTTTCCATTTTTTAATTTAATTACTCATTTTTGCAAATTTAAATGTATTCAAATATTCTGTTTTCAACACTTTATCTTTAAAGATAAATATAATAATTATTAAAACAAAATAGAGTTTCAATTTTTTGAATCATTTACAAGAGCTTAAGAAAAGTTGTGCAATATTAAGGTGTTGAGGATGAGTGCGGATGAGTGAGAATGTATCGTAAAATGATTTACGATTTTTTAAATAGTGAACAATTTTAATTGCAATTGAGATATGAAAATTTCTTATTCATAGAAAAGTGCGATACTTCTAATTAAGTTCTCAATTCATCTTTCAATGTCTCATCCGATCGATAAATTGATAACTTGAGAAATTCTGATTCCTCTGTAGTGGTGTCCATTCCAGTTCACTTAAATGTGTAACTTTGTTCTATCACACCATGACAACAAATATTAATTATTTTTCCACTTAAGAGAAACTAAATTTTTGATATCTGTTGAACTATATCTAATAGATATAATTAATATTTTTCTGTTTCTGTCAGTAAATACTCATTAGTACTGTACCGCTAATGAAAGATAATAAACTCAAATCCTCCCCTATTTTGTATATGAGCTTTGACTTAAGAATTGAAAACATGATCAGCAATAATGCGGACTAACATTTAAAATAACACTGCAGTTCTCAGTTATTGCCAAGTTTTAGAAAACATACCTAATATTCTTGAGGTATTTTTTCATGAATAAATTTATTCAATAGTTATTTAGCCAGTGGGTCGTCCTGTGTATGCAATTTGAAAGTTCTTTAAGTCATCAGTGAAAGCTTCAAACAAGTTTTGAATGAATATAAGAAACACGCTTACGCTCAACGGTTAAGGCCTTATATTTTTCTAAAAGCTTCACAGATTTACTTGTATAGTAAGCTCACTGAATAGCATTGTTTGATAAACTGTTTCAACTCTCTCACTCGTCAGCAGTATTTAAGAACCCGTTTACCGAACAAATTGTTAGTTTATAAATATATTAAAATTTTTGAATTAATCATTTATTTCTTATACACAATACCATAAAAATTGATATGACCAGTGTTTTTTGAATGTGTGTTCACTTAAAATTGATTAACAGTGTTTCCTAAAGTTAATACTAATGTTATTATAATTGATTGCATAAGATTAGCAGTAAGTAAGCTTATGATGAAAACTACAGTATTTCCATTCTTAAAATCTATATGAGTTGCATATGAGGTACAGTGGTTTATAATATGTAGGTATTAAATTGACTAATACTAGAGTTATGTAATCGCGAGAATACAAGCTCGAGCTTTATTTTCAATTATTTTCAATAACTTATAAGATTTGTAAGTTATAATCAATCAAAATAAATGCCAGTAAAAAGTAAAGTATTGTGGCATTAATTTTAACAGAAAGTATTCGAAGTATTTGTGAACATATTCCATATTTTGTGACATTCGAAAAAAATACTAATTAAAGCGTTTGGTCTATAATTAAGAAATTGCTACAAAAATGATGAATAAAAGCTTTTTATGTGCACAGAATGACAGTTTATCCCAAAGAGGATCAGAACCTACCAGTGGTGATAATAGTGTTGTATTAATTGAAGCCAAGAATTTAAAGGATTCAAAAAAGAATAAAATTTTTGCAAATTATTATTACAAATTCAAACTGAACTCATGTATCTGTAATCAAATTAATAAAGAAAAAATAGAAAATTCTGAATTTTCTGGTTGTGCGGGAATATTCTGCGTTCCATTAGTGAATCAAAACAAAGCAAACCCACTGTTCGAAAGACATACTCTTCGAGGAATTCAATGTCCTGATTGCTATTTGCAGAGAAAAGTTGACAATTTTTCAAAAGACACAGAAATTGCAACTCATGAAAGAACTCGTTGGGAAACCACAAGAACACGAGTGTCTATATATAAATATCATTGTATGGAAGGAGTGATAAGACCTGGTCTTCAAGATCCGTGTTGTTGGCTGGCGGGCTGTTGGTGTCTCATCTGTATGATTCCGCGCTGTTTCCCTTTCTAAACATGTGGATCACAAAAATGTCTATTTATCCAAACAATAAAATTAATTCAAAAGCAATTCAATTATTAAATGCTTAATTCCCTATTTTATTATTAAACTACAATTAAAATTTATTTTCGCTGTTTTAAGTTATGTTTCATTTAAACTCTTTGTAATTTAAGTTATTTAGACTTTAATTTCTAGTAATTAGGAAACTGGTAAACACATAATAAAGTTATTATTAAAATTAAAGAAGAAATACAATAGTATAATAATAAAATAATATAGATATATAATACTGTATATTATTTTGTTGCTTTCAGTTTTTGGTTGATTTTATTGATTTCATCTAACCCAATTATGTTTTGTAAGCATTTTGATTCTACGACTGGTATCTGATTCTAACATTTTAGTTAAAATCATTATTAATTCTTCAGATGGTTTGTTAAGCAATTTTCGAGTGAATCTCCATCTCTTATTAATTTGCATTCTTAACATTTTATGTCTATTTTTGCTATCGAAAGGGTAGCATTTATTGAAAAGTATATAGATCATGACCCCTAACGCCCAAACGTCGGCCAAGAAAGGATTGTAAGATGAAGCTAATGAAGGATCTTCTTGTGACAATATTTCGGGTGCCATATACGGAAGTGTTCCACAAAAGGTACGCGCAGTGGCGAAACCAGAAAATTTTTAGTGGGTGGGCACAAACATAGGAAAACACTAAATTTCTTAATACATTGTATTTCTTTAGTCAATTGTAGTGTGTTTTACAGTTTGTAGAAACATAAAAACCTTTATTTCAATTATTTCATGTAATTTAAGCACAAAAAATACAATACAATAAAGATTTTTAAGAAATTAATTCACTTATAATTTGAATTGGGGGGGCCTGTGCCCCCTCGGCCCCTATGCTAGTTTCGCCACTGGGTACGCGACAATCTGATACCTCTGTCTTCACGAAATGCAACTCTACTCAGACCAAAATCAGAAATATATAACTGATTATTATCACCGATAAGAACGTTTCCCAACTTTAAGTCTCTGTGCGCTACATTTTTAAGGTGTAGAAATAGACTCCACTAAACATTTGTGCTGACCATTCCTTACATTGATTTTCACTAAACGGTCCTTCATTGCGAACAAGAGTTGAAAGTGTTCCGCCAGAAGCCAATTGCATGAATATATAAAGATTTCTATCAATAATGAAGTGTTCATACATTTGAATGATATGCGGATGAGTTGACTCTTGTAAAACTAATAATTCATTTTTTGTTTCTAAAATACGCTTTCTTTTGCTTTTCGTTTTATTCAAGTCAATCACTTTACAGGCGACTAAAGAAGTGTCTCTTATATCAAATGCTTCATATACTTTAGCAAAGCTTTCGGAGCCTATATATCCGCGATGTGCTAACACTTCTTCTTTGGTCTTAAATTGATCGGTCGGTAAATCATATACAGTTGTTATTTTATCGGTTGTCACACTCTCTGTTGATTTTATTGTAGATTTTTCCAAAAAATTTTGTTTATTAGACATATTTTCTTTCTGTGATTTCTTTTCATTGTCTCTTTTTCTTATTAGAACAACAATTTTTCATTTCTATTATTAATTAAATAGACGAATAAATTTTTTAATCAAATTTCTTAAAAGAATTTTATAAATTTATGTAATTATTTCATTGATTTGAAATGAGTTTATAAAAATTGTTGGTTTTAGTCAACTAATGAACATATTGTTGATTACGACGATTGGATATGTTGACAAAAAAACATAAATTGCGTGTATCTGTATGGTGCTTGATATTTAATCGGGATATTTTAATCTTTTAATTTAATCTTTGAGCCCAGACCGACACGATGTCCGCCATAAAAATCTCACTCTAACTCTGAAAAGGAGTTGGCTCAGGTAAATGTTATGTTATGTTATCTAATAAAACCGAGTTTTAAATTAAACAACCGACAATTAGTCACCGGCACTCATTTGTTTTGAGATATAAGAATGCTTTAGAACAGGCTTTCTCAACCTTTTTATGCTAAAGAGCCAAATAAGACAAATAAATTAAGTCGAGAGCCAGTCTTTATTTAAC
>JAQGCH010001258.1:0-16521 GCA_034699485.1 Nanhermannia elegantula | reverse complement strand
TCTCTCTCTCTCTCTCTCTCTCACACATTATATTTCATACAGAACACTGAAATCCATTATATCTGTTTAAAATACTAGATCGACATTATTTCATGTTGATTACAACAAAATTTAATTATAAATCAATAAAAATTTAAGTTAATATATAAATGGAAAATAATATATATAACAATTGTAAATGAAGAACAATTTTATTGTATAACAAACCTATCGATATTTGAATTAAATTGAATAAAACAAAAATATAAATCTTTAAAGAGCTGACTCTTTGATTGAATCGAATTAAACATTTAATAATTGACCACTAAATCGGTTATCTATCACCTTCATTGTCAAACCCATCCATTGCCAGTCAAAGTCATGGGCGGACAACTACTATACTCGATATTGTTAGCTAATGAACTGTTGGAATGATGTAAGAATTGATGATTAATCTGTTCCTGTTGTTGATAATTATGATATTGATGTTGTTGTTGTTGTTGTTGCTGTTGTTGTTGTTGTTGTTGTTGTTGATTAAGGTGCTGGTGATGAAAAGCAAGACTCGTTTTAACTAAATTTCCATGATTTTGGACTTGAAGAGCACTTCGAGATAAGCCATTGATTGATGATAATGATGATGATGTGGTGCGCTTTTGTTTGGCAGCTTCGAGCGCCACATCCACTAAATCACTCTTTGATAAATCAAGTGTACGCTTACCGAACACTTTCACTACCATTGCCTATGAATTTGGGATAAAGTCAAGAGTAAATCAATTAATCTATTATTTTTATGAATTAGTATGAAAGGAAAACTGTTAACTATTAACTTAAGTTTATTCAAGACTTAATTTCATATATATATAATGATAATCGATTATAACTCAACTTCATATATTCATTTGAATATATATTTTAATGCGTTGAATCTCAATCTCTCATTAAACTAATTATTAACTATTATTTACATTTACGTGGTTTTAATTATTTAGTCTTAAATTTTATTTCATTTTTTGTAAAAATAATTATTTACCGCTAATTCAAATATTGAACACAACTCTTTAATTGTATGCAAGACAACTATACTCTGTAATGCATTCTTTTCTCACATTTTTCTGTTGTATAGAATTTTTATTCTGCTTTTCGTAATTCAAATTTTATTCTCAAATAATTATCTCTGAATGAATTACAAGCTATAATGCATTTATAATCTCAACATCTGTTTCAACTTCTTTTTTCCTAAGGTTTTAAATAGTTTTTATCTGATTCAAGCATTAGTTTTAATGCTCTTGGAATGAATCCTTAAGTCAAATTCACTTCTTCTTTTTTAATGTTTTCAGTCGTTAAGTATCATTTCCTTTCACTCCAACATCTCTTAGGTATGCCTTATATAGAGATAGATATACAGTAGAACCTATTTATTTCAAATCTATATCTTACATATCATGTCAAAAGTGTCTTATAAGCTGATACTGATATCTATAACCAAAAACTATTCAGAAACTAAAAGCTTAAAATACTAGAAGTTTCGATAGAAAAATAATAAAAACTTCAACTATGATAAGTGCGATCACTTTTTAAGATAAATCTAACTATAGTTCCCTCTCAAATTGATTCGAGTATTGACAGAACAATTTTTACAAATTATAAAAATCTTTATTTAAAAATAAGCAGAAAATAATGAGTAGAAAAGTAGAAAAAATAAGTTTATTCTAAACTATATTTTGAAAAAAGAAAGATTTAGGCAAAAGATCTGATGAATGTGTTTGTTAGTGATAACTAATAAAGTGAACAAATGTATGAATAGTTAGATAATCACTGTTAGACACATTATACTGTCCCTTATTTGATACCCAGATTCGTATAATTTATTAAGCAGTTAAAGTTATAGTTGAAGTAAGAACTTATAGTTGAAAATAGTCTTATGAAGAATGTATACATTAAATGTGTTTCAACTGTATTCGTAAGCCATTAGACACTTACACTTTAGCACAGGACCAAAATCGATATAACACTTACCACAATAAGTAATGTGATTAGACATAGAATAGCAACATAGAACCATTGCTCATTGAACCATCTTTTTAATGAAGCCATACTTTCATTAGATAGCAGTAGTCTTCGTAATGTGGCCAATGGTCCTGACGGGTCAACTTCTCTGCACTTTTGAAACACATCGCAATACCCATTATAGTTATCGCAAGGAGTGCCCGGTTTTGCGTACAGATCCGGCACATCATACGGACCAGAATTCCATTCGAATGATGACCTTTAATAGTAGAATAATATAAACATTTTATATATAACTATAATAGCAATTCTCGTAAAAAAGAGTTGAAATTCTTTTTTCAAGTAACTCCATATGGAGTCGTTATTTCTAACAGTTATTATTCCTGAGCGTATAGTTTTTTGCTGAAAATCTTATAAATAAATGTTGCGGAACAGATCCAATAATGATTCACATTTCTATAAAAAATAATTGAACGGCAACTCCAAGGAGTGGTAAACATTCTAAATTAAGGGGTTTTTATTGAGGACATTCAGGACAGACACAGTGCAGTAGACAATGCTAAAGAGGAGTCGGGTAGGGATTCAAAATCCTGAAAATGTATAGCTGGGCCCGTATTTGATTTTTTCAAGTTTTATGAGAAATCAAAATAATTTATTTTTATGTTATTTTTTTGAAAAAATATGCTAAAAATGTGGTGCAAAAATAAATTAAAAAAAATTTTGTCTTCTTTTTTAAAAACGCCTTTCTTAAAAAAATTGCTGATAAGGCAGATGAGTTTACGCATCTCCTTCATATTTTTGAGAAAAACTGGAAAAAGATTATGGCGCAAAAATATAGTTTACAAAAAATTACGTTTGAAAACAATATTTGTCGCTTTCATGGAGTTTTTTCAGAAAAAAATCTATAAAAAAATTGACCCCAAAACTACTTAAAAATAATTTTTCGCGAAAAATACCATAAAAATTGTCTCAAAAAACCAATAAGTTTTGACCCAATACCCAGATTTGAGGAAAATCCAAACCTGACCCCTAGAGCTTCGAGTCTTTGCAGTATACAGTTAAGAATATTCTGCTAAAAGTAAAAGCAGACTCACTTGCAAGTTGAGTCATCTGAAGGCAATCTACAGCAAAGTTCGCATGTTTTAGTAATCGGATCGTTGGGCCCTTTTCTACATTGGCACGATTCAAGGCCATACGCCATACAAATAGAGCCAGTGCATTCCTATGGAATAATGCATTTGTTTTATTTATTCATTTAATTAAATTTTTATTGGGATAAAAAAGTAGAAGTACAGTTTTAATTTTCTTATTTAAGTCAAACATTACACCTAATATAATATGAAGTTAAATCGGTTTAATGTTTATTTGAGCCTCTCTGCTATCCTTTGCTTTACAAATAAATTGGTGAATTCAATTAAACTCTATCTATTAATGATATTATCTAATGCTTGCATTAGTGAGTCATTTATGGTCTCAATTAAAGCCTGAATATTAGTAAAATTTGAAATAAAGCCTAAATGAAAACTAAACTTTTATAAAGGGTAATAAAAATGAAATAATGATAATAATAGAAGAATTGAAGAAATTAATTATTGCATGACTTACGCCCATATAGCACACATACTCTTCATTGCTAAAAAAGATTAAATATATTTAATTATAATTTTCAAACTTAAACCTAAAGAATAGATTATTATAAAATTTGTGATTATTTTTAAGATAAGGAATATTACACACCAAATGGTTTTGTTGGGTTTGTTAGTGGATGGCGGACAATGAGGCCCCTGACCAGTATATTTGAACCACATTAAGGAAAATAACGATTTTTATGTCATAAAGTAAACTCAATTTATTACAAAAGAATTTGAATGTCATTTGAATAAAAAATATTTGAAACAAACATAAATCAATTATTTTTATCTTTCTTTCAAGAAATTGGAAAAATAATCCATTTGTGGAATGCCTTAAGGAATCAATTTAAATATTTTTCATATACTCATTGAAATATTCGCAAATTCAATAAGACTCATAGCATAGCTCAATAATTTTCTTATTTCTTTTTTCGCTTCATAACCATCTGAATTCTTCTTGAAAAAAGATTAATGGCTTTTATATAATCTATAAAAACCGAAATTCACTTATATCTTGTTAGTAAGAAAGCATTTTTAAAGTTATTTATCTAAAGGTTATACATATTCAAAATTGCATTCAAGATGAATGCTTAAAACAAGTCGAATGTAAATAACTTCATAAGGCATATACGGTATTGATCAAAATGCTCGTTATAGTAATATACAGTCCTGACCCCGTTTTCTCAGACAACATTTACAGTGTATCAAAAAAAATTTTGCTGCTTGTAATCGGAAATTCTATTTTCGTTAAATAAGTTATAGAAATTGGATTATAAGTAAAAGATCTCCTAATCAAAAAAGTTTATATTCTGTTACAAATCTCTGATTTGGAAACAACATTTTTAAAAGACTTGAAGCAAACCAATATTTTCTTGTGCTTCTCAATAATTTGAATTAAGTACTGCACAAACTACTGACGGATAAGTTGAGGATAAATTCTCTCTCTAAATAGAGCTGAGACTGTGCTCTGAAATTGAAGTCTACTTTCCTGACATAAAAGACTAGATTATAAAAGTAATGCATGAAAGTTAAGTTACATTTTTATCTCTTACATAACTCTTTTCATATCGATTTAATTTAAGTAAAATATAAAGTAATTTTGATGAAAAGGATATTTGCAATAACTTGCAGTACGACATCCGTTATCATCCCTGCATTTATTACCAACTTTGAGTTTACAGTCTTGTGTACAACACGGCCCTTGACTTGGACTGTAATAATAAGAATAATTATGAGTTCAATTTATTAATTTCAAGAAAATTATAATAAGTTAAGTCATTTTCACAATTTAATTATGCAATAAATGTTTCTGTGATACGTGACTTACGTTTAAACATTTTATCTTTTAGTGTTTTTTTGTAAAAATAAACTTTTTCATGTGCTTTATATTCTGCTAATAGTCGTATAAATGAGTTAACTTTGTATTTAGAAAACTAATTAAGAATGAGTTTTCACATGAATTTCTAATGTGATGTTTTATAATAGGATTCTGTAATGAAACCGATATATTCTTGGTTTTACTTTATCAGTGAATTATAAATAATGTATTATTAATGTGCAGATACTTTAATTCAAAATGAGAGTAATTATTACTAAAATCGATAAATTTTGCAATATATGAGAATTAAATAGAATGTATACAAGTATTTCATTTATAAACAGTTGTATAAAAAACAAAATAAAAGATAAATTGAGGACATGTTTTCTATTTGTCCAATTAAATCGAAAACTACAAAATTATTGGCGCACTAAAAAGGTTGTATTTTTTGTTGAAGAATAAAATAGCAATATTTCTCAATACATAATACATACCTACAAATCACATTTGGACGAAGTCTGCAAAAATCATAGAATATGTCAAATCAGTTTTGAATAACTTTTAAATTTAGAAAAATAAGAAACAGACAGAGAAAAGAGACAAACAGAGAGAAGGGTTGAGAAGGAGGGATAGAAATATATAACGTATATAACGTTTATAACTTATATACTCAGAGAAAATAACTTATATAGAAATGTAAACTCTAGACCTGCACGGAATCTCATCATGAGGTGGATTAGATCTCATTGGGAAACAACAGGGTTCCTTACAATCTTCTTCCCAACCACAGTCACATTCTTCTCCAGCCTCAACAACTTCATTACCACAGATAGAGTCTTGTGGTTCTAATGATTTAATAAGACACGAAAAGAGGAAAATTTAGATAAACGATTCGCATATATTTAGAAAAGCAGATCAATATTGCTTATGCAGAATGAGTTTCTATTTATTAGATGCAATTGGAGTACTAGAACTCATTTTATATGCAAAGTATATTTATTTATATAATAAGCATAACTTATAATGTATTCGTGTATATGTGAATATATGTGTATATATGTACATATATGTGTATATATGTAAATATATGTGTATATATGTACATATATGTGTATATATGTAAATATATGTGTATATATGTACATATATGTGTATATGTGAGTATACCTTGAAAGCATCCTTTAAGACTTTTGGCTTTAGTGTTAAGAACAGCGTTAATACTTCTTAGACTGCACGGCGAAAATTTATTGTTATTTCTTTTATCTCCTGATGTGGCCCTCGCGAACATTATATAATTGCCATTCTCTCCTCCAGGCGTACAATTGTTGTCATCCTCTGGATCATGCTTTGGATTGGTTTAATTGAATAATAAAAACAATGACGGGTTAAGTAATATAATTCTCATTTTAAGTCCTTCTCTCACAGCTAAACCCTTATTTAGGTTACAAATAAACGATAGCTAACAGTTTTTTCATTCAATAACAACTCTTTCTTATAGAAGTTACGATCAGTTTTATCACTTAAGAACTCAGTTTTTCTCATTTAAAGCCCATTCTAGTGATTGAAATTATAAACACTGTAGTGAAGGACAACTTAAGTGATCACTAATTATAATGGCTTCTTATAAGTTATAATCATTATAGTTAGCACTTACTGGTGATCCGAAATTGTGTCCTATTTCATGCGCTAGTGTTACGTGGCTTACAATTGGCGGCACATGTTTACCATAGTTTAGAAGCGTAACAATACCAGTGTTCAAACTCTTCAAACTTCCGCGATAGTGCTGAACAATAAAATCAATTTTACTTCATATCAAATTCGATTCTTTTAAAATATTAATAATCATTTCATTCAATTTTTAGATAAAATGTATACAAAATTGAAGGAAAGGGTGGCGGTCGCGCACAAAATTTATAAATCAATACTACTGTTAAATACTACTGTACTCTTAAATTAGTTCCTTTAACCTCACATTTTTCTTATCAAATTTTATAATACTGTTGGCATAAATTAAAGTTTAATTTTTTTTAACTTTTAAACTAAATTATTTTAAAAATTCAAACTATTCTTCAACGTTATAATCAAACTTTAAGTTAGTTATTTATGAGTTAATTAGGCGAGAAATTGCAATTCAGAAAATAAATTACTTGAATACCCAATAAGTAACTCTCTTTAGATCTTTTGTACGAAAGAACCAAAACTTTGATATTGGAATTTAAAAATTTCAAATTAAAAATGAAATTTATTTGATTTTATTGCGCGAAACCAAACAAAAAATAGTTGAGATTTAATTTTCTAAATAAAAGCTCTGAAAACATTCTCTTATTTTAACAAAACATAAAATAGATTCCTTTGAAATGCTGATACTTAACATTTTTTCGTGAGCAGGTTTTTCAATATAAGTGCCACAAGTATTGCAAGTATTGCTCAATTGAGCCAAAAAAGATTTAACGGATTCTTCACATCTAATGCTTCTTTTGTGAAAAGATTTTCTGTTTAGTGATATTTTTTGTTTATTACCCAATCAAATGACGAGTCAACTAAATGTTTAATACATTACTTATATTGAGTTTCAATTGACTGCCAATTCACAAAATTTTTATAAATTGAAATCAAGTTCCATCTGATTGACTCTTATTTATAGAAAGTATAACATTTTCTTCTATGAATGCAATAAAATATCAATAAACATGTTTAAGATTTTGTTCCTCATGCGAAAAAAGTAGTAAAATATAACAAATCTTTATTCAGTTTATCAAACCTTCAAAACAAATATCTTAATATAGGATAATATTGTCAGAAAAATATTTATTTATTAGATTTATAAATAAACTCTTGTTTGAAGCCTATCTAAAGCCTAACATATGTCAAACTATAAATCTCTAAAACATTATTTTCTGACAATCATTTGGATCGATTCCAACTAATCAATAAGTACTTATTATTCCAGACTAAGTCCTAGACTAATATTGAGGTACTTCAGAATAATGAGGGTCTATCCAAGACTTTATGATTTGAAAAATATTTTGCTCAATGCTGGCATACAGTATTTCTTCCCAGTTACTAATATTACATATCAATGCGTACAATGATGTCAAATAAAGTCTGCAAAGGGATAAAAAGTCTGCTTTTCAGGTATAAAATTGAAAGCAAAATAGTTTAATGTGAGTCTATTGAAAATTTTTTTCTTATTATTTTATTATGAATGTTAAACTTTTAATCAATAAAAGTTGAAAATATACGACTTTTTTACTCAAATATCTATGAGTTATAAAAGTAGAGAAAAGTATTTTTAACTATAATATAGTGAAAAAATTTTGCAGATTTTATTTGACATCACTGTACCAAATAAAAGATAATATTCAAAATAATTTCGTAAAACGAATGCTGAATCATATCATATTATAAAATGAGAAACTTTTCAATCTATCATATAATACAAATAAAATATATTTGATAATCAAGAAGAGGCATATGAAAAGATGTGTATAACAAGATTATTACTATATTTGAGGACTACTTTAGTATTTTATTCAAAGTTTTCTTATAATATTTGTTTATTAAAAAATGTTTGAGTTCAAAAAAATATCAAATAGAGTACTACAGCAGTACCAGAGCAGTACTATTTTACTGAAAAATGGCTCTATATATGAGTCAATAGCGAATGTGTATTTGAAATTTTTTTTGTAAGTGTTCTTATATTAGAAATATTAATACTTGAAAACCTTTCTCTTAAAAGAGGGAAACAGAACACAAATAATATAATGCCAAAGAAATTGCGAGTTTTTATGAAAAAAAATTTTGAGTGGAGTCTCAATTTCCAAAAGTTTGAGACACATTCTTCTCAATTTACAATAAGCTGAAGCATTACAATTTTGAATATTAGACACAAGAAAAGATAATCTTCTCATGAAGTACAGGTATTCTTTAATACATTTGAAAGTTCGAACTCTAAAAATGTGTCCAAATATAGTCTCACTTTCTTGTAACTTATCATCCGTTATAGTGGAAAAACTTAAATGTTTCTCTCACTAACACATATCTCATAATTTCTTACACTCAAAAGTCATAATAAATGATGTGTGAAGTGAAATACTTTTAAGTGTAAAGTTTTTCTGATATTTCTTCATAAGACAAGTAAAGCAAACTTCAAAAATAGCTTTCAATTTCTTATTTTTATTTAATGATTACTGTGATGTCACTTTTAGAAGAGATTGTCTTCTCCTTAAACAAAACAATGAGAAATCTTTAGTGAAAAGTAAAATAGAAAAAAATTTGTTCATTCGCTGTAAACCATATAAATAATGTTAAAACGGCACCAAAATGGTAAAACACAAAAATGGGTTACTTATTGAATAATAACTTTAACTGAAATATATATGAAAAGGGAGAGAGAATGAGGAAAAATCAATTTTTGTATACATTTTACTTTTGTCGAAAGAGATATAAATAGTGAAGTCATGAATAACTTTCGTGAACAGCAATAATTTGGAAAATACATTAAAAGACTAACAGCTCAATAGATCATGAATTGTATTCATCTCTTGACAATTATTGTTATGAAAGTATTTTCAAATTTTCTTTATATAAGATAAAGATTGGAATTTGTGGTTCTAATGGAAATACTTACGCCATTTTTCTCGCAAACTCCTCCGGCATTTTTTAAGTCTCCAGTCCAGGCGAGACCTAACGTTCCGCCTTCGAAATCACGATAAGTGAACATATAAGCCAAACAAAAGGCGTCATAATCTTCTTCAGAAAATAATTCCAAAAACTTTTCTACACCATAATTGCTTGGATACCGATATTCTGGATCTTTTAAGGCGTCGATTGTATGCACTTTTATGCGCTTTATCAGAAATGATATATTATCAGAGCGTCCGTCTTCATCAAAATCTAGACAATTAAATAAATTGTGTAAAAGAAGGAATCACAACAATTCTATTCTATTCTATTGCTTCTAACTAGAGGTGAGCAAAGTTCTAAAAAAGTCAGCCCGGCCCGCCCGACCCGCCCGAAATTTTCAAAGCTTTTAAAACACATCTATTTTATATATTTAATTAAGCACACATTCAAATGATATTAAATCAAAGTTTGATCTTATGAAAAACACTTTATTAACCAGCAATTATTAAATTTTTCTGTTTTAAAACAATATTCGTTAAAAAGTCTTTCATTCAATGATTTCCCTTTACTAATAACATAATTTATTTTCTCCTTTTAGTTAAAAACTATTTATTAATGAAATCTTTATTATTGATATCATATTTTGTATTAATTCTCAATAAAGTAATTTGAGTTCCACTATCTCTTAATTCATCATCGATTTGAGAAATTTTTGCATGAATTTAAAATTATTTCATATAAACTTTTACTTGTGTTTTATAAGAAATGCCTTATTATATGTTTTATTACTAAATAGCGTATAAAGTTTTACAATACATTTTGATATTCATTTACTGCATTACAGAATGCAATAAACTTACAGTTTATAAAAAATTATCGCTTTAAATGTTAACTATAAAAGTGAAAAATAAAGCTTTTTCTCGATTTCGGGTTTTTTCGGGCCGCTCTTACCAGCCCGAACCCGAAGTAACTCGATGCTCGCCTCTACTTTCAACTAATAAATTGAAACATCCTTAATATTTATTTTAGGGCTAATATTTATGATTTTTTATTTAATATAACATATTTTTAATTAAGTAATAGTTATAGTCAATGATGTACAGGTACACAATCGTCACTCAAGCTCGCGTTCGATCGAAAATTGGTGGTGACGTTCAAGCGTCAAGCCTTTACCAAGTGTTAAATTAGAAAATTACATTAGTTGAAAGGTTTTTACATAGGTTTGTTTATTTTAAGCAAATAAGAGATAATGTATTAGATTCTTTGTCATGTAAGTACAGGTATGGAATTTAAAGCAGAATAAATCATAAATTTTAGTTTACAATTTATAAAAATTAACATATTTTATATTTAAAACATTGTTATACTGTATTTCTAAAATTCAAATTATTAGCTTAAGCTTAACACCCGGCTGTACGGTGAGGACAAGAAACCCTAACGTGCGCTCACACCCTGGAATATCAAAAATCTTAACACTCGAGCGCATCACCAGCGCCATACTCTCGAGAATTGAGCATCACTAGAGCAGCACCAGAGCATCACTGATTATAGTGATAATGTAAATCTAATTACATAATGCTATATAAAGTTATACTTGATTAGTAAAAATGATCAAAATATTGTTATTTATATTCTATTACTGGAATATTTTTGAATAAAGGCAATGAACTATTAAGAAAGTTATAATCAAAATTGAGTTTAAAATAGATTTGGAATCAGTTTTAGCTGAGTTTTAGAAAATTGATCGAATGAAATGTTTTGCGGAAAATATCATATCTCAGTGAGAGTATGATTAATGCTGTATTTTATATGCTTAAACTTTGGATCAATAAACCATTATGTCAGTCACTCTTTCATCTGTTACATTAATACCAAACCCTTATCGTATACTAATTTCCACCTCTGTATCCGAGACTTGAATGATAACTTTTTGCGGAATAATCTGCGTTTGAGATGTTGTAACTGATATATCGATTATTGAACTACTAGTAGTTTACATTTACGGAACTTTAATGCGATATTTTTGCTCAACTCTTGCACTGGTTTGAAAAGTTTTAAAAAGTTCAAAGTTTGTTCTCTTTAAGAATTAATCTCTGAGCTGTGAAAGACTTACAATTTACAAATAAATAAAGTCTTATAATTAGCCAATTTCTCGTAAAAATTCCTCCCATGAAAGTCTCATAACGTTTACTCATTTTTACATAATTTCAAGAATTGCAAAATTGAAATGCTTTGAACAACTGAAAAACGTTTGCGAATGTCTAAAAAACATGTTTAACTATTGAAGTATATTTTTTCTTACAATGGTTATTCATTTCATATCCATAATTATCATTTTCTGCAGACACTTCCATCTCCTTCGCAAGTTTTTTTGTACGCATGAATGTATTCGTATTATAAGAACATTTAATACTTTGGGGAGACTTCGTAACTAAACTATACCATTGAATACTCAATGAAATGATTTAATTGTATTTTATTTATTACCTTTTTCTTTCGTTAACCCAAATAAGATGCAATTTGTGAACTATCTGAAGAATTGAAGTTAGAACTTATTTATAATGGACAGAATATTAAGACTCCACTTAATAGTGTGAATCGTATTGAGTTCAGGGAATATCAACTGAAGCAATAAAATAAGTTATGGCGTAGACTTATAGAAATCAAATAATAAAGTTTTATCACAAACTCTACTGAAATAAGCTTAACGAGAATGAGATATGAATAATAGAGTTGATATTCAAAGATCGTGTTCTGGTATATTCAGTATTGAACCAAAAAAGATTTCATTAAAAATGTTTTATATTTGTATTTCTTATTTTTTATAGAGTTTATATGGAGTGCAACACTTATACTGTACTACAAAAACATGAAATGATTCAAACTTTTGATATTTACTCTAAAAGAAGGAAAATGTTATTTATCTTATTTTAAAAAAATGAATTATATCTGTAAAAATCGTTTCCTCACCAGTGGTTTTGTAAATACTATTCACTTTCTGAACATGTCTTGTCATGGCCTCAATGCAAGCTTCATCGCTACCCATTTTTTCATAGAAAAGATGATCAGCTTGAAGATATAGCATACACGTTGTCTTTTTAGGATCGATAACAACATGCCTATCATGTCTATCTTCAGTCCAGTGAGTCCTCTGAACAGCTCTAACACCATATGGTTCGGAATCACTGTAATGTAATGAATCAACATCTCTCCAAAAGTAGGCCTTATTTATATTTTTATCATTATTATAATAACTTTCGCCAAATGTTTGTCCCATTTTAACGGTCTCGCGTTTTATTCTTCTATTTGTATTAATTCTATTTGCTCTGCGCTTATTCACTGAATCAGTGATTAATTGACTAAATAAATAATTGATTGGCTTCTCTTTTTTGGGTATTCCATCTTTAGTTCTTTTACTATCACTATTAGTTCTTATTTTAGTATTACTACTACTAATTCTACTACTGTTTGGATCACTTGATGAAAAATATTCACTTTCATCATCACTTGTTTTTTCATTAATATTTGATGAGTTTGAACAACAGCACGATTGTTGTGCCGAAACTTTGTTATTATTAGTATAAAAGTAGTGGCAAATACTTTTGTTGATAGTCGGAAAGACGACAGCAGATAAAAGATAAATTATTGAATGAAAGTCTTTTGTATCAAAATAGCGTTCTGCTGGCTCTATATAATACTCTTCGTTTGTTGTCTGAATGTATCCGTCTATTAATCCATTTTCTGTTATGACTCCTTCTACTATTGATTGTTCATCATCTGAAATGGTTCGGGCATTTCATTAAAATTTTTGTAAATCTAAATTTGTGACGAAAGTTTTTCTTATTGATGGGATTCTTATCATTTCCCATCTGATAAACTATTTTTTTTATAGTAAAAAGATTGAGATTCAATTTTGTTCTTTCATTAAAGATTTTGATCACATTTCCAAAAGCTATTTCAAACATAAGAAAAGATTTATTTCTCAAGTTATCTCAAATTAAAGTCAATTCTCTAATTAAAGCTAAGCTACAATCAAATCTTTGAACTTAATTTGAGCCTCTTTTAGTTGAATATTGTTCTATTCATTGAACTGATTATTGTATTTCATAATTTATATTTATCTCATTTGTTTTCTGTTTCTGGAACATTATCATTAATTATGTGCATTGGGATAAATGTTGAGCCAAATAAGATTTGAAATCACTATGAATGGAATTTATCATTATTCTCTTGTCTGAATTAAGTTGAATTCTTTGGTACTTAATTCTTATCAGAATAAATACTGTTGTGAACAATTACTTTTATGCACAAAATATAGTAGTTCGGGTCGATTTCGCATTTTCAATGCAAATTCCTGTTAAATTTAATGCCTTTGACATGCCATTGCCTTTTAATGCTGTTCTGCATTAAAAAAAATTATTTATCGATATTCTCAAATCCAAAGCTTAAAACTTTTTGTTTCCATTTATTATGAATTGATATAATAATTTCATGAGAAGTTTTTAAACATTAATAAACATTTACTTTAAATATTTAATGGATCAATAAATTAAAACAAGTTTTCTGTTCAGTTGAAACCTAATCCTGTAATATTCGAGATGAATTCGCATCGAAAGAGGCATTATTTACAAAGTTGTGATTTCAAGATTTATCACACTTTAGAGATAATAAATAACATATTATTTGGAGGGATGACATAAACTGATTTTACAATCTGGAAATATATTACTTTTCTTTCACTGAAATATGATATACTTCTGCTTATAATGCGATTTCGGATGAAATTCATCATAATTTATACAGAAGTATTCAATAGAGTTATTCATAAAAAATCAATGTGTAATTGTTTTATTCAAACAAAATTATAATTAAGTGTATATTTTCAATAAACTTGAATTCTTTTAATTCGAAATCTATTCTCAAATAAATTACAAAATAATTCTCTAAAAGTGGAATCATAGTTGCATTTAAGTGAAGACCATCTTAGTTATTGAGTTATATTTAATGAGTATTATTATATGAGTAATGCCATAATTTGATAATAAATTCATATTAAATATTAATATATACCGTACAGTATGCTTAATGTTGGATATTTTTATGAATAACTTTATTTGCAAATCCCTTTTCCAATTTTAACTTTTTTGAATGAAACGCAATTTTGTTTAATTTTATTCATAAATAATTTATTATTGAATCTCTTACGTAATCAAAACTAAATTTGAAAACTTTTTTTAATTAATGATTATACTCAGGAGTGATGTTTATTAACGTCCATATACTGATACTCTGGCGTATCCTTAGAGTCACTTAGAAATAGTTCTTAAATTTTTTTTACAAAATAGTTTTTCTTGTGGAAAAGGAGACATACCTTCTAAATAGCCTTTAATAACATTAGACGTGTCGTAATTAAATATGCCTTTTGTGGAAGATTCGAACACAACGTCTCGAGTGAATAATGAGTTATCACTTTTAATTACTAAGCGAAACAGTCTATTATGCGCTGAAAAATCCAGTTTAATCTCATTTTGGGTATTCATTTTTGCGTTTGACTGTCTTGTATTTGTTGAAGCAGTGCTTATATTATTACCAGATTTTACTGAAGGCATATTGTTGTTTAGGTTACGTTTGATACGCGATTGTTGATGCCTTAGTTTGTGATTATCGTAATAAAGGGGCTCAAAGTGCTTAATAAACGAATTTAATTCCAAACCTATTCGAAAAAAATTGAATTCAATTTAATAAAATTAAATTATCATTAAATAGTAAACTCTATTACAACACTTTTTAGGTAAAACACTAAAATGAACGTTCAGTTAATTTCCTATCCAATAAAATAAACCTTTTTTATCCTCTAAATGGTTATAAACTGATAAGAAAGGCCCATATTATTGCATAGGATAGGATATCTATCACTTACACTTCTGTGTAATGCGCTGGTTATTAGTAATTGTTTTGGTTCTGAGTACAGATATTAGATATAAACCCTTTATATTAGAACGTATTATAACCAGATTATAACTATTATAACCTTAATTGTGAACTTTAAATATTTATAACCAGTGATGGCCACCACCGAGATCCAAACGCTCGAGCGTTGGCCATCACTGCTTATAACTCTCTATCCTATAACAATTGATTTTGATTTCAAATCTATAGCTACAAAACTGTGTATTTGATCCAATCGATCATTCGTTGCTTTCATTTAACGTTCATTTATTATTTATGAAACATTTAAAAAAGGATTACTTTTAAATAATTAAATTTTTGACTAATCATTATAACAATAATGAATTCAGAATTTATACTAAAATCAAAACTTTTTAAATAGAAATTTTGAGTTTAATCTATTAAGTTATGACAGAGTTATAAGACATGGCACGCGTATAAATATTAATTTCAAAAATCAAATTTACTGTATTTTTAAGTTAAAGTAATTAATATGAAATCTATCTTAAAAATATATTACTGTTCCTTTACGTCGTATAATCGATAACAAGTTTAATAATATATTGTATTTCAAAATGTATGAGTAAATGTAGAATTAGTTATGCATCACATTTAAATCATTAAAGCATTCATCAAATATCATGAATATAAACTCACTTCAAAGCTCTTATTAGTTAAAAAAGTAGTGAAAACCTGTAATTATGTATGAGTAGAATAAACAATTAAATGAATTATGTAAGTAATATTCTAAAAAATGCTGTTATGTTTATTACTGTATTTTTGATTTATTTTCCTCACTATTTAATACAGTATTTTATGAATAAAACTTAATACTCAACTAAAGTGTTGATTGAAATTTTTCTATATTAAGAAAAATTTATAGATCTGGTGTTGATATATAATCTAGATCTTAAGCTATAAAGCTATCAAAACTGAAAATCCCTCAGAGCAGTCGATACATCGATTTTGAATCTCGATCTATTCTTATTTTCACAGAGAGATAACTAGTTC